>SDWI01001303.1:71607-99789 GCA_009193005.1 Lamellibrachia luymesi
GAGAGAGAGAGAGAGAGAGAGAGAGAGAGAGAGTGAGATGGTAGCGCTGCAAATGGAAGCAGAAAGGGTACTTGTCGAATCGACCCATTCGACCAGGTATTAAACTTCCTAAGTTACCTGAATTCCGCGAAGCTGAAGATAAAATAGATGCTTATCTTTTGCGATTCGAACGTTACGCTGAAAATGCTGGGTGGAATCGGGATGATTATGCACTTGGTTTTAATAATTTGTTAACAGGCCGAGCGCTTGAAGTATATTGTCAGTTACCTAGAGATTAGATGAATGATTATGATAAATGTAAGCAGGCTTTGTTGGATAAGTTTTCCATGACCGAGGAAGATTTCAGGTAGAAATTTTGCAACAGCAAGCAAGTTCTTGGCGAGACAGCTTCGCAGTATTTAGCTCGATTGGAGAATTGCTTTGATCAATGGATAAAGGTATCTGGGATCGATAATTCCTATGATAAGTTAAAAGAGCTTATCTTGCGAGATAAATTTCTTCATTCTTGTCCCCGTGATCAGGCACTTTTCATCCGAGAGCGAATTTTCAAGGATATAAGTTCACTTAAGGAACTTGCAGAAGTATTGACTGCTTCTCGTTCTGCCGTTGGGATTAAAGATCAGATTAAGATGACACCAGTCCATAGACAGGCAGTGCAGAGTAAGAATCGAAATCCAAGGCCATCTCCTTCTTTCTCACGTCCTTTGCATGAACCAGCAAGGTGTTATATGTGTGACGAGATGGGACACATAGCTAGAAATTGTCCCACGGGTAAACCACAACCATTTTCAAATTCAAAACCATGGAGACCTAAGAACACTGCGGGGAATACATGTCTAGCTACTGATAATTCAACTGATCAGTGTAGTAATCAGGCTGTTTTGAAATGTGGATGTAGTTTCCCTGTCGTTGGTAATGTCTGTGGTCACATTCCTTCTAGTCTACCGATTATGCAAGGGTGTGTTGTAAAAACACCGGTCAGTATTCTACGGGACACAGGGTGTAGCGGAATAGTTGTGAGACGTGATCTTGTTAGGGACGATCAACTCACGGGAGAGAAACGAAACTTAGTAATGATAAATCGCTCCGCTATTACAGTGTCCATAGCTAGATGTAAGATAGTTTCGCCTATCTTTTTTGGAGAGGTAGAGGTGTCCTGTATCACTAATCCTATTTGTGATATGATTATTGGAAATGTTCCAGGGGTACACCCTGAAGTATGGGGAAAGGATAAGACAGACAGAGATGAGGGTAATCCTTGTAAAGAAGTGACCAATGAAGACCTGGGTCCTATCAAAGAGAAAGAAGTAACTAGCGCAGTTGTAACCAGAGCTGAAGCAGTTAGACAAGAGCGAAATATTAGTCCTATGTGGGTAACGTTGATGTGACATTAGGCTCTTTCAAAATAGCTCAAGGGGAAGATCCAACTTTGAAAGCTCTCTTTGATAAGGCAAAACAAACTCCAAGTAGTGATCCGATGAAGAACCTGTATTTCACGAAGGGGGTATGAAAACTCTCAACATAGGTGACCAGGTGCTCGTTATGTTGCCCACTGATTACAACAAGTTGCTTATGCACTGGAAAGGAGCTTATGATTTAACCGAGAAGGTCGGGTTAACCGATCACCTGATCCAGCTTTAAACAACACTAAGATCTTCCATCTGAACATGTTAAAGAAATATGTATCCAGGTCAACCGGGGAAGTAGTGTCTACTGCGGCTATCTTGGATCCTCCTGATGATTCTTCATTGGAGATATAACCACCGCTAGGGAAACCGTGAGAGACCATTAAGCAAGTATCCCTTTCTCGTGAACTCGCTCCTTCTCAAACTAAACAGCTGGTTGGTTTAATCGAAGAATTCAAAGAGATCTTTTCTGAGAACCCTGGATGCACTAAACTTGTCGAACACACTATCACATTAAACAGGACTAAACCTATTTGGGCTAAGCCTTATCCGATTCCTTTCGCCAAAGTGTCGGACGTAGTTATATAGGTAGATAAGATGCTCAAACTAGGAGTGATCAAACCGTCGAAATCTCCGTGTTGTTGCCCTCTGTTGTTTGCTAAGAAAACATATGGAACATATCGTCTAGTGGTAGATTTCCGCCAGCTAAACCGAGCTACCACATTCGACTCTGAGCCTGTGCCCAATCCTGATGCACTCTGTGTCGCTTTGTTTAAAGACCATGTCTTTAATAAACGTTATTGTAGCGAGGGTTATTGGCAAATTGCTGTGCATGCCAAGGATGTAGAGAAGACTGCTTTCTCTAGTCCTTCTGTGCTATTCCAGTTTCGCCGAATGCCATTTGGACTGGTCAACGCCGGAGCATCTTATGGATGTGTGATGCGTATACTTTTGAATGGGTTACCTGGCGTGGACAACTATGTGGATGACATTGTTGTGCACACACAGATGTGGCCAGAGCACCTAGCTCCGTGAAGTATTTAAGCATCTCATGTCTGCTGGAATTACGGTTAAGGCCGTCAAAGTGTTGGCTGGGGTACTCCAAAATTTATTTTGTTAGCCATAAGGTACGAGACAGACAACTTATGACCCAAACTGAAAAGGTAGAACGTGTGCAAGAAGCAGCAGTCACTCAGACCGTCACCCAGTTTAGGTAATTCATGGGACTTATCGGATACTACAGGAAATGTATCCCTAAATATGCGACCATTGCTTACCCTTTAACAATTTATCCAAGAAATTGCAACCCATCAAGGTAGTGTTGTCGGAAGACGCCGACCGAGCGTTCAAATAATTGAAAGCTATGTTGTGCAGCTCGCCATTTCTGAAACTGCCTGATTTTTTTCGATCTTTTGTTCTTAGAACAGGTGCATCAGACAAGGGCATTGGTGCAGTACTTCTCCAAGAGTATGACGGAGAACAATTTCTTGTAGCGTACGTATGCCAGTAAGAAGTTAAACCTACTCAAGCGACATATGCCATAATGGAAAAGAATTTCTGGCAATTGTCTGGGCCTGGAAAAGCTTACGTTTTACCTATATGGATTTACATTCGTTATCCAAACCAACCATCAAGCATTGACTTTCCTAAGAACAACCCGATTAACCAATCCGAGGATAATCCGATGGGCAAGTTACAATCATATCAATTAAAAATTGAGGCCATCCCCGGCAAAAAAATGTGGGCGCTGATTTTTCCAGCAGAGTCATTAAGTAAGTTGACAGAATGACAGTTCGACTGATGACTTTTCATTAAGAATTTAAACATACGCTTACATGTTAGACACAGCATGATATTAGACAGTCCATGATAAGGGATTGTTATTATTCGACTGTCTCTATCGAAGGAAATAGAAATTTCCATATTTATCAACGAAATGTTTGCTATAGTTGGGCTGTAGTTCTATCGCCTCGCTATTTAGCATTATCTTTTGTTGTTAAGTATTAAACAAAGATGTGATTACATTAGCATCAGTATAGTTGCGCTGTGTTCGTTTCACATGTATGTGTATATTAGATGTGGATTATTTTTTGTTTTACAAGCTAATTCTTAAAAGCCAGGAGTTATTTCACAAATCGGAGATTGTGTGAGGTTGTCTACAATTAGCTTGTTTGTTTTAATTGTTTTAATCACCTAGCGATTGAAATTTTGGTGAGTAAGAGTCGTGCTAGTGGCGCCGAATAGCGACCGATGGCTAATCTAGAGATCGGGAATTTATTTGTTTCGTACTGATTAACAGATCAACGAAATGTAACCATTTTTGGAATCGTTGGAAAAACTAGTTGTTTTAGTACAAACATTGCATAACTTTTCTCAAGTTAACTTGTAATTTGTATACGCACCCAGGCCTTTATGTGGTCTTGTATGCATCAACATGAATGGTTAACCCATTGTGATACGACGGTTGTTATTGCTGCCACTTCCGACAGAATGATTCTACTTCCGCCGTTTTCACTCGAGATTGTATACACGCCATCTTCTTCGGCGTTGTTGTGGCCGTAGTGAAATACATTCGTGGACACAACACTATAAGGTACGCATGACTGCACCCGCCGACCACGCCGTACTTAAGACAGCACTCGCCGAGCACGACGTACGCTAGACAACACTCGCCGAGCACGCCGTACGCATGACTGCACCCGCCGAGCACGCCGTACTCAAGACTGCACCCGCCGAGCACGCCGTACTCAAGACTGCACCCGCCGAGCACGCCGTACGCATGACTGCACCCGCCGAGCACGCCGTACGCAAGATAACACCCGCCGAGCACGCCATACGCAAGACAGCACTCTCCGAGCACGCCATACGCAAGACAACACTCTCCGAGCACGCCATAGCGCAAGACTGCACTTGCCGAGCACGCCGTACGCAAGACTGCACTTGCCGAACACGTAAATCTGTCTTGATGTGGGACTGTAAATCATTCTTGGTGTGGGATTGTAACAATACTAGTTTTTCATTTGTGTGTTATTAAAAGGGAAATCTGATACCCTTTTGCCATTGTTGTTAAATTACCGTAGTTACACAATACCCACACTGAACCTAACGACTACATGTCCATTTTCTCACCACATATTAACCAGCCAAACTTAAATCTGTGACTCGCATATGTGGTGATCTCTATCTCTAAAACCCAATTGACATAAAAATTCTGACTCAAAGTGAATAGAGGCGTATATAATAAACATACATACCATATAATACTTCTCCTACCCCTTGTTCCCTTGCGGGGTGGGGTCCAAGTCACTTGGTAGCTTCTTCCACTTTCATTGTTAATGCTCTCCATCTTCCTCTGTCTTCAGCGATGTTCTTCCACTCTTGGCCGTTCGTACCTGCCGTTTCAAGATCTCGCTTGACTGTCTTTCCATCATAGTTTTGGTCTTCCTCTTCTTCTTCTGCCACCCTCTTCTGCTTTCCATGCTCTTTTTGACAGTCTGTCTTCACCCATTCTTTACACATGTCCTTTCCCATCTCATTCTGCTTCCGGCTACTTTAATCTTTAAGAGTTTTTTCATGCCAATCTCTTCTCTCAATTCCTTCATCTTCCTTCTATCTTCTTGGGTTACTTTGCATATTCTTCGGACCCAGTTGTTTTCCGCTATCTGCATCTTCTCCTCTTGTCTCTCTGTCAGTGCCAGTGTTCCCAACATGTATAATAAGACTCTTCGTTAATATTGTTGGCAAGATAATATGCCTTTGCCACTTGGAATATGTTGCATTCGTTAAATCCCTTGTTATTTCTTGATAACAGCTAAACTGCCGACGTTGTACGTAGGCGCCATCTTTGAGTGACAGGGATCTGTAAGTAGTCGGGTGGGAACTACGATGGCTTGGGTGTCGACAGTTCTCTTCCTTGAGCAGGGTACTGGAGCCACACACAAGTACTGTAAAGTTATCCACCAATTGCCCGAGTCGCATATGGCAGAATGGCAAATCGTCACTCGCTTCGTTGTGATATTTCCTTTTGCTTGTCCACTTTTATTTTACAAAAGAACATCAATCAATCACGCCCAAATCCAGTATATCGTCATCGTATCAAACTATTTTCGAGGTGTAATCTATTTCATAACTATACGTGCATGTATTTTCAGTTCAACAATGTGTGGTATATAAAATAATACAGATTTATGCTAGTTGACTCACTTATTAAACTCAGCAAACCGCATATAGGCAGAACGTCCAACAAACAGACAGAGCGGAACGGTGATATGTGTTGAAATGGACAAAATATGACCGATGTTCACCGTTACCAGCCATTCCACTGACTCCCTTGATGTGCGATACATTACATAGCACACCTCATTGTAGGAAGCCAAAATAAATGGTTGTCTTCGTTTCAGCTCCTTTGGGAAAACCTGTCCTGTACACATCAATGTTACGGCAACAAAAGATGGTCAGAGAATCGTCATCAAGGAGATGAACATCCGACACCGGCATCCAGTCAGTAGTCAAGCTGACTAATAATCACGTGTGTGTGTGTGTGTGTGCGTGTGCGTGTGCGTGTGCGTGTGCGTGTGCGTGTGCGTGTGTGTGCGTGCGTGCGTGTGCGCGTGTGTGTGTGAGACTTTGAAGGTGTGTAGCAGAATCAAGGTTGGTTGAGTTGCATACTAAACATATTATGTTTGGGTATGCGTGTGAGCATTCATGTTTATGCAGAGCTAAGCCAGTTGACAACTGTAGTAATATGTCAGCCTGATTTTATTATTTCTTGAATAACATATCAGATCTTAATAATAACTGCACTTGATTGAAGATTATGTTTGAGGACAAGATCATTTCATTGTGATTTAGTGAGTGGCATAATATCTTGTATGTCTTCCCAAGAACAATCACTCTTTCTACATGAACTCTTTGTTTGATAGTGCGCGGCCTTTAAGAACAACCTTCCCACACATTCGATTCTTTTTTTAAGAACGTTGGTATGTTCACTGCATATGTTGGCGATACATATGACACCATCCCACCCGGTGTTACACCAATCAATACCTTTGTGGTGTTCGTATTTACTAAAATGTGCTTTGCACACAACACTACTTTCACTCGGACATCAAGCTTTACAAAGAGCGTTTTCTACTCGTCGAATCGCAATAACCCAAGCTTTCCACCTGTCAATGTCTATTTGGAATTCGTGCCCACATCTGTTAGCACAACCAGGTACACAACAGCAGGTTCTCGGCATTTGGAAAAGCTTTTGTGTCTGATCAACAACCGTGACACAGTCATATTCACTTGAACGGGGAGTGGCTATAGAACCAGAATGCAGCGCCATCTGGCGATCACACGAAAGTTCCCCATTGGTGAGCGGCAAGCGATGGACGGAAGTGCGTCCAGCGGCTCCCGCTCTTCGTCCACACCGTCTATATATTCCCACTTCAATGTCATAAACTACAGGGCAAGCTAATTCAGAGAACTGATGTTTCCCTTTGAAGCGAATAAATGTTTGTCTAGGAGGCCATTTAGATTTTCAAAATAACGTCTGTAGAGCAAAATTACAAGATATTTGAACCTTAATCAGTGAATGTTTTCTCGTGTGATAGCGTTTTAGTTGACGTCACACTCCCCAACAGTTATATATGCACCCGCCACAGTTATATGCACCCAGAATCTGGCTGCATACATAATTTCCGTCACAATGAAAAGTACACTACAACCAGACGATAATGAGTGCGGCAAACGGTGGCGCCGCAGCACGGAACCTGGATAATCGAGGTTACACGCCACTGCGCGTAGTTTGCGGAGCACCTCTAGGGATGGATTCGGGAACCAGACTCATCTTCACGAGTACTCCTGACGTGACATAAACTGTGTAATACCGTACGCATAGTCAGGAGAAGTTAACTCCATTACGTCATGCACTGATATGGTTATAATGCAGAACACCACATTTCCCTCTTCTAAAGAAATGAACTACTGTAATAAATGTTAATAAAATTATTCATAAGATAAAAGCCAAAGTGTTTCTGTTATCTTTAAACCTTAATAGCAAATAATGTATTACCAGTGTACATTTTAAAATCATCACTGTTTAACTATACAAAATACGAAAATCTTGTTAACCATTGAGTTGTGGACAATTACCACTTCAGCGACCCATTACGTAGTCGCCAATCCATGTTGGTGGATTTCTTCCCCGTGTACCACGTATCGGTTGTGGGTTTACCGGCTGAGTTGGACCATTCGGTACGCGTGTTGTATCATCCGGAACAGGAATTTCAAACAGATTTCCAGCACAATCATCTCCCTCTCTGTTGAACGGAATGATCTGACCACAGAAAGAGGCTAGGTATTTCTCATTCAATTTTTTTCCGTTGGCCATGACGTAAGTATGCGGACCACATTTCTGCTAGATTTCAACAAGCCCTGTGAATTTACTCTCACCTTTACGTACATGCCAAGGTTTCTTAATTCGAACAATATCGCCCGGCGCAAAATATCTGGCTTTGACACTTCTCCTTTTTTGACACTCTCTTTTGCCTTCGCCTGTCGCGTGTTAACACGATCCTCCACTTCCACTGCGGTAAGTGGGGTTGGTGTTGCAATCAATTCAACAATGTCCAGTAGTGTTCTCATGTGACGGCCGTGTAATATGACAGACGGTGCTTCGCCAGTCGTCGCTTCGCGCGGTATGTACCTAGAAATTCTGTCACAGCAGTTTTGACAGGACGTCTCTCTATACGACCAGCTTGAACTGTCTCGCCTAGAATGCGATTGAGGCGTTCTACTTCGCTGTTTCCTTCGGGGTGATACACATTGCCGAAAACGTATGTTTAATATTACGGATACGGAGAAATTCCTCAAATTCGTGGGATATCAACTGCGGTCCGTTGTCCGATGCGATTTCGTCCGGGTAACCTTCCCGACTGAACACAGTTGTCACAAAGCTAATTACCGTTTTGACGGTAATATCTGAAGCAACTGCAATTTCGGACCACTTACTGCGATAATCGATCAAGGACATTGTGTACATCTCGCCAGCTGCTGCAGAATAATCAGGACCGATAAAATCTATACCCAGTTTTTTCCAATTCCAAGGTCGGTCAGGTAGCGTAACTGGCTGCACAAGAGCCACTCTAGTAACTGTAGACTTGTCTATTTTTGACAAGTTAAACAGTGTTTAACCGCTTCTGTCACCTACATGTCCATTTTTGGCCGCCAATAAAGATCTCGTATTCGCAGTTTTGTACGGACAATGCCCTGGTGGTTTTCGTGAGCAAAATTCACGAGACGCGAAGTAAGTGCAGCAGGGGCTACTACGAGTAAGTAGATGCAGCAGGGACTACTACGAGTAAGTAAGTGCAGCAGGGGTTACTACGAGTAAGTAAGTGCAGCAGGGACTACTACGAGTAAGTAAGTGCAGCAGGGGCTAATACGCATTCACCATGAAAAACGATACCCTCGTGAAACTGATATTTCATGTCTGATCAGAAAGTATGGCTGCACTACCACTGAAAGTTGTTCCTTTGCTTCAGGCCATCCGGTATTTAGTTAATTCATAAGCTGAGCACATACAGCATCCTCATTTGTAGCATTCTTCAGCTCAGTGAGTGTAACAGCGCTAAAAGTATCAAAAAATATCAGTAACTATCACTTTACAGGCCACGTCACAATCATCTTCATTACATACGGAGTCTGAAGTGATGACCGGCAATCGCGATTACGTTCCAGTGCCGCCAACGTTCTGGACGCACATGCCACCATGACTTCCGAACCATCGTTTTGAATTTGAGTAAGCACCGCCCCGTGTCCGTACCCACTGGCATCTGTCGTTTCTATAACTTCGTTTATGGGATCAAACAATGCATGACCTGGACTGTTCTCGATAGTGGATTTGATGTCGCGGATCGAGCGGTCGGCATCTTCAAGCCAGTAAAATGGCTCGATATGTTGCACTTCTCTCGTCGTGTTTACTGTGGCTGAGAAGTTGTGGACGAACTGCGCTGCTGCTTATTCTCGGGAACTGCAGCCTCAAAAATGCCAATCACCAGTTCGTCGTTGGGATACGGTGTTCATCTATCACTATCACGTTCATCAATGGAACATCAAACTCGCATTTGTCGTTTAGAGTCATGCCTCTATCTTGCAAGCGTTGCACAATGCTTTATCATACGAAGCCTTGTCACGACCAAAAATTACGATGTCATCGATAACGCATTTGATGCATGGAACGCCAATTGAATGATCGACATATTTTTTTGGAAACGCGAAGGCGTGGACGATACAAAAACGAAACAAACAAAATGTGCGAAAACGAAAAACTCATTCATGCGTTACGAAGGCTGCAAGATATCGGCTTTCGGGATCTAGTTCAAGCTGGGGGTACGCCGATTTCAAATCCAGGTTAGAAAAGTGAGTAGCGCCATGCATCTCACTGGGCATTTCGTCAACTGTAGGGAGTGGAAATTTATCTTCAATAACAGCCTCGTTCGGCTTTCTCAGATCCACACATACACGAATCTTAGCACTCTTTCCCCAAGCTACCACGATGGGTGAAATTCATTCCGACGCATCGGTTCGCTCTATGACACCCGCTTCTTCGAGGCGTGTCAATTCCGCAGAAACTGCATCGCGAACTGTGAAAGGTAATCTGCGCAACTTCTGTTGAACAGGCTTCACATGGGAACGAATTTTAACACGTTGCTGAAACCCTTTCACATTTCCCAGTTTATTAGACAACAAGTTAGGAAACTCTGATTTTATCTTTGGGGGCACCGTGGGGGTAGACTTAGTCTGAGGGCACCCTCTTCCCTACTACTACTCACAGCTGATGTAGCGTTCGTTACCTGTCGAATCAGGTGCATTTGACACTTTCCATGCAACAGTAGTAGTACATGTATTTGTTACAAAACACGATAGTGTTTTCCCTGTACGTTAATACCAAGGATTTGGATTAAGCCCAGCAAACTACTACCTTTCTCTACCACGTGGAATTTGGCAGAAGCATAGTTATCTTTGTATTTAACTTTAGCATGGAAACAACTAACAGTAGGTATTTTGTGAGAAGTGTACCCAGTTACTGAGACTGGGAATGGTTCTAGTGCCTCTCTGACAAAGTACTGTAGTGACATGAGCGAGACATCCAACTAACAGTAGGTATTTTGTGAGAAGTGTACCCAATTACTGAGACTGGGAATGGTTCTAATGCCTCTCTAACAAAGTACTGTAGTGACATGAGCGAGACATCCGATGTAGTATCGACAAGTTCATGTTAACATAGTTCACACTTACTGCGCACTTCACACATATCTTAGAGTTCTTAGTCTTAGAGCACGGAACTTGTACATATGCACCGTAGTCATTGGAACAGTCAACTTGTTGGACGTTTCCACCACTCCTACAAACAACTTACTTCTTGTCGGACAGTTTGGGAAGTTCGCCAGCTGTTGTTTCGACCCACAGCGGTAGCATGTTTTCGGGAAACTTGCACGAGCTTACGCGTCACCCTAATCACGGGACGTATGTTGTCCGAATTTCGAATATCCCGGATATTTCCTTCCATAACTGGATTGACGTAATTGTCAGCATTTTCCTCGCCCAACTTTGGTAACGAGTAGGAAATGCGCTGGCCTTCTGGTCCCAAAGAATGTAGTAAGATTGCCTTCTTACAATCAGCAGACTCACCAGCCGTATCTGAAGATAGCAAGTAATTTTCAATCAGTCATTTCCAATGAGGCCATGATATTGCGGGGACACCGGGTGTAGGTAGAAACTGCACGGGTGCATCGATACGTGGGCTAGCCATCTTGCCGTTGCAACTTCAAACTGTTCAACTGGCCAAGAAAGTACATTTTGTATGTAAACACTTAGCCCTAGCCGTAGTTTCTTCGCATACTCCTCGCCAGATATGGTGTTCGGTACAGAAGTAGAGTATATACATCCATTGGCGTTAAATCCTGACTTATGGACGCTGTCAATTAACGAAGTAGAAGTAATGAAGAAGTCCAATGCCGTGTTTGGCTTGAAATCATCGTGTATTTATTTGTAGAATTCATGGATACACTTATCTACACCAGTACTGCTGACGTCACAGAAAGTTGATAAACTGTGTAATACCGCATGCATAGCCATGAGTTCACTCCATTACGTCATGCACTGATATTGTTATAATGCAGAACACCACATACTACTTGCTTTTGGCTTAAGGCGCTTTTTTACATAGGTAATATCTACAAAGTGGGGACATTGCCCAGCCTTTTTGTTTGTCCCCCCCCCCAGTCAGGCAAACTTGTTCGACGGTAGCATCAAACCCATACATCGATCATTTGAACCTGCGAATTGAACTCATTTGCGTCAGTAAGAAATTACTAACTCAAATATTGTTTTTGCAGAATGTCATGTAATTTTATACATGTACTGATACCTAACTCACACACTCTCAATAATATTATACGCATTTTGATGTGTTTATGCATTTTTTTAATGTGTGTCATTACCGCCATAGATTGCGTGTGCGGGAAAAATGGACAATCTTCCCCCGCCAGTCGTTTGCATATCCGTATACGCGTGTGCTGATATGCCCCAGTGAAGTAATCTAATTTACAAGACGTGATAGCATGATGTATCATGATTTTAACAAGATTTAACAAACAAGATTGCCATCCCAAACAACAAGTTCCAGATGGCAAAGTGGACAAGGAAGCCATTGGCTTATCGAGAGTCCAATAATTTTCTTATCTATGTGTAGCCCACCTTTATCAAATATCTGTCAATTCTATTTTTAAACATATTCACATTACTAGCATTAACACAATCATTTGGCAGTTTGTTCCATTCATTTATCACCCTCTGTGAGAAAGAGTACTTTCTCATGTCCAACCTACACTGCTCCTAAACTAATGCTGCTTTGTGTCCTCTGGTTCTACTGCCTTCTTTAAGTTTGAAGAACAAATTCCTATCAACATCCTCATAACCGTTCACTATTTTAAACACTTCTATTTGGTCTCCTCTTAGTCTCCTGGTCTCTAGTGTTGTCAAACCACATTGTAATAAGCGACTTTCGTAACTAAGGTCTCTCAATTCTGGAATCATTTTAGTTGCTCTTCGTTGTATTCTTTCTAGCTTGTCTATGTCCTTTTTACGATACGGCCTCCATGCTTGAATACAATATTCCAAATGTGGTATAACTATTGCTTTGTACAGGGGTACAATTAGCTGTTTCTCCTTATACATGATAGTTCTCCTAATTAGCCCTAGAATTTGATTTCCTTTCGAAGCAGCAATCCCACATTGCTCTGAAACTTTCATGTCAGCACTAAATGTTACTCCTAAGTCCTTTTCTTGTGTGGTTCTACCTAGTACAGCATCCCCCATTTTATATTCTTCGTCCATGTTTCCATGTCCTATGTGTATACATTTACACTTCCCAAAATTGAATAACATTTGCCATTTTTCTGACCATTTAACTAATTTATCTAGATCATCCTGTAAACTTTGTTTATCTGTATCATTAGTAACCTTTCTGAATACTTTTGTGTCATCTGCAAATTTGAGTACTTTGCTAGATATGTCATCTTCCAAATCATTTATATATATTAAAAACAGTATAGGGCCTAATACTGATCCCTGTGGTACCCCACTCAAAACAGATTTCCAGTTTGAAATCTCACCATCTACTATTACTCTCTGTCTTCTGTGTGTAAGCCACTTTTCTATCCAGTTGATTACATCATTACCTATACCATGGGCTTTTAGTTTAAGTAACAATCTTTGATGTGGCACTTTATCGAAAGCTTTCTGAAAATCTAAGTAGACAACATCCACTGGTGACCCGTCATCTACCCACTTTGTAATTTCTTCTAAAAAACATAAGAGATTGGTTAGACATGACCTTGCTTTTAGGAATCCATGTTGAGATGTATTTATTAATTTATGTTTTACGAGGAATTCCACCATGTGGTCTCTAATTAATGTTTCGAGTAATTTACATACAACTGATGTTAAACTCACTGGTCTGTAATTTTCTGGCTTCTTCCTCGATCCCTTCTTAAATAGCGGCGTAATGTTTGCTTCTTTCCATTCTGAAGGAACTATTCCTTCTTCTAGTGACAAGTTAAATAAGTTTGCAAGTGGTGTACTAATTTGATCAACAATTTCCTTTAGCAGTTTTGGTGGTATCCCATCAACTCCAGGTGATTTATTATCTTTCATCTTCTTAATTTTCTTTGCTATCATTTCAGGAGTTACAAATAACTGCCCTAAATGTTCTGATTTATTGCCCTCAAATTTAGTCAATGGAACTGGAAGTGAGCTGATATCTTCTGTGGTAAAAACTGAGCTGAAATACTCATTCAGGACCTCTGCCATTTGGAACCCATCTGAAATTATGTTTTCACTGTTGTTTTCCAGTGGTCCGACCTTATCTCGAACTTTCTGTTTACTCCTTACATAAGCATAGAAACTCTTGCTGTCATTTTTTATATTACCTGCCAATTTTTTTTCAAAGGTTCTTTTAGATTTTCTAATTTTAGTAGTAGCTAGGTTAAGTGCCTTTTTGTAATTTGCAGTCTTCATCCTTTCTGGTACGCCTATAAACCCTCCACATAGTTTGCTTAAACACTATTTTTCTAATAGCTTCTTTTGATGATGTATCATGATGTATCATCAGCTAACTCATGTTTTATTATGTAGGTTGTGTTCATGTATCTTGAACTTTTAAAGTTGAAGTGTATAATTATAATGTTGTTTTTATTCTGTATAATTTTGGTTTTCTTCGTCGCATTGTTTCCGTATGCGCTGTAGTTGAGACAGACCAATATCACGCTGTAGTTGAGACAGACCAATATCACGCTGTAGTTGAGACAGACCAATATCATGCTGTAGTTGATACAGACCAATATCATGCTGTAGTTGAGACAGACCAATATCATGCATCCTCTTCACAAAATCTAGACCATTGTATTGTATACACAACAGCTGATTATGTTTATATTATTTATATATGCGCATTTGACCGCCAAATAATACTTATGGATAAACCTAACAAGCTATATGGTGCTCTAAAGTTTACCATTGCATTTCGTATTCTGCTCTGTAGCAAAGGCCTGATATACGTTCGCACATACCTGTGTGGCTAATACTGGCTATGCCCCAGTAACCTGGGAGTGTATCCGCACACCAGTGATCAATACATATTGATAACATGTTTTTCCTAGTGGCGTTGAAGTTTGGTAATTGGTAGTTGTAAACTACTAAATATACAGATCAACAAGGCGAAATTTGACCCTTCTGGCATAAACAGTTCATTAGTTACGACACATTATACCTTAGGTGTGCGGACATGCCCCACATGTATCCCTGTGAACCAATGGTTGAAAGTATCCCTTTGAACCATTGGTTCAAAGGGATACTTTCAATAGGATATTTTTAACATTAAAACTGGGGGCACTGCCCCAAAGGCTTTGAAGCCCTTTCATTTGCTCATTCAGATTTTATCCAGCCTGCTTTAGTGCCCCTTACTAATTATACAAGGATTCTTTTTATTAGAGCATCTTAAGGGCATTTCAACTGGCAGCAAGAACTTGTAAAGGCACTATCAGTAGTCAAAATGAAATGGCAATTTACCAAAATGGGCTTTTCGTGGTAACAAAGGTCATAGTTTCTTTAAGACAGCTAATTATTGAAAGGAAGGTCCCGAAAATTCTGAGCAAAAAGGGCAAATTATTCCACAAAATGGTATATACTACTGAGGGCAAAGTTGCAAGAGCCTTTTTCTTGGCCGGCTATGCTAGGCCATTGCCTAAGATGGTTGTTCCAGAAACGCCGTTGTTTTGTGTGTTTAGCTGTTTCCAAGAAGATACCATCATTTATTTATTATTTTACCCCCAGCTTAAAACGACAACCGGTTGTTTAGATTCAGCAAGAGAGACTAATGCAACAAACATGTGCATGAAACAAAAATAAAGAACTCATTTGTACATTTATTCACAACTTCAGCTGCATGTGAGTGTGTTACTTTTGTGCATGTGTGCATAAGCATGTGTGTGCATTTGAATGTATATACACAATGTTGTTTTATGTACACATGTCAATGATTTCACATGGAATTTGTAGATGTTCATTTGTAGGTATACATGATTATATAAACAACGTGTAAAGCGTCCAGTGTTATACCACGGTAGGTGTCGGCCCACGAATTAACTTCCACTTCAAGACAATGTTGAAATCCAACTGAAATTTAAACAAGTGTAAAATGTCACAGATCAAACTAGTTGTATCATTTCTGCTAAATACAGTTGTATTTTTCAGTGTACACACACAGATGACAACGAAACAACAACCATGTCCAGGAATTCATGTTTTGCTACTTCACAGCTGTACACATAGGATGGCATTAGACCAGCAATGTGCACAAAATCACAAATATTTACATATAACCACATTAACTGCAACAGAGGTGGCTTTGTTTAAAAATCATGTTTTCTGCGATGTTCAGTTTCCACCAATCTTGCAGTCGACAGTAAAACAGATTCGATACAGAATCTTGTCTGTACAGTGGCACGCTGCAATATACAATTTCCACATTCTCAATTGGTGGTGAAACTGCAAGGTTTCATAAGTGCAGTAGCGTACTTAGGATCTCGGAAAGGGGGCCAAGTTTAGTTATCCATTAGTACCTAGCCATGCTACCATGTAGTAGCGCAACAGGTAATACTAAAAAAAATCTTATCCCAAAGGCCCCCTAAATACGCCACTAAATAGGTGTTCCAGGTTAGCTGAAAGGTTCAAGAAAGTAATTCAACGTTAAGCTGCAATAACGTTTGAATTCTATAAGCTCACAGACCAAAGCCTGCAGGTGTACGGCACTGTACCTAGATCCAGCATCCACAATCATAACAATATCTGCACAGTTCTGACCATCATTTACAGGTCTTGCACACATATGGGCAACTGGCCTGGTGCTATCCTCTACCCTTTCATACCCACCCTTCTGTCTTCCCCTTCCTTCTGCATCATGGCTATTTGCATTTTGTTTTTGGGCAGGATAACAGAAAATACGGCTGTGATATATTAACAAAAAGTAGCATTTGTTGCATGAAACTTTACATTCCTGGATAATCCACCATGGCAGCATGCTTATACAATATCACAAACAATGCATGACTTACATTCAGAAATAAATAAAGGGTCAGTGGCAAGTCACACTTAGTAGACAGGCAGAAGTGATGAAACTGTAGATTTTAAAATTGTTGGTCACACCTACCCGAAAGTTCCAAATTTGGCCAGCTGGATTAAAGCAATCAATTTAAGAATTACAGTGCGTGACTCAATTCTTAATCATGAAGTCGCCATTTCCTTTGCGACAAAACCACACCAAACCTCCATCAATCTTACTGGTTATGTGACGACAAAAATCATCCGGTTGCGATACATTATTGGATGTTAATACTGTAAGTAAAAGCCTGCTCCAGAATTTCCATAGATTATCATGTTCACGCAGCGTTGTTCTCTTGTGCTCGGGGGTTGCTGACTGCGAGCGAGCGTGTTCCATGTAAGGGTGGTGGGGTAGAGGGTGATTAAAGCATGCCAAAGCCCTTGGCATAGTTGATAGCCTTCAGTAGTCGTTCCTCCAGTTTCCCCTTTGTGCTGTAGTCGGGCAACAGCAGCACATTGAAGCACGTGTGAGCCGTCGGAAGCCTACAATAATTTTGTTTACCCAAATTCAAAGAACAAGTGAAGTAAATTCAGAAATAACCTTAGTATGGGCCACTATTATATGTAATTACTGATCCAAGCTTGTAAACTGACACGTACACATTTTAAGTATTTGTATTTTGGCATTTTCTAGAAAAATCAAATATGAATACAAATTGAGAAGCTAGACTAAACTCTTTTGAACTTAGTTTTAAGATGGTTTAGTATGGGTTATCCCACTTTGGTGAATTTTCCCCAGGACGGTTTTACCAGTATTTACTACCTGGTAAAAACCAACATGCAAAATGTTTTTAAATATCTCCAATATCAGTACCTTAGTCTCAAATTCTCAATGGCAGGAAATGGATATTGATAACAATGGGAATTCACCTTACAAAAGTTTAGCACCTAAATAATTATCAATTGTCTATCAACCAACATTCTGTTGAAGGAAAATAGTGCTGACTGTCTGACAGTCAATCTTATTTGATACAGTAAATTGCAAGTAAATAGCAGTGGCTGACTAATTCCTTCAAAAAGCAAGGACACATTACTATTGACTCCAAAGGAAAATAAATTTGTCTGTCACTACATTAATTCACTCACAAATGTCAACATTAACTAAATATGATTCAACATTAAAACAACCCGAGATAATAATAGTAACATTAATAATAAACTGATATAGGGCCTATATCTCCAGCTACCCGAGCTAAGAGGGCCATAAGCAAACCATTAAAATCAGTAACTATTATATCATGAATAGGGATGTGCAAGTCATCATCAGAGCAATGGACCCCCGACAACTATTTTAAAACAGCACACATCCACTGACAGCACTCGTGACACAGGCATGTCTCACGCACACACACACCTGTCAGAGTCGGGGCCGTTCCTTGCAATGATGAGCTTGAGTTTTGCGAGTCCGCCCACCGGGATGCGGTCACTGCCAGTGGTGAACTGAAGCAGCTTCCTCTTTTGCTCTTCAGTGAAGGCGTGACATATCTCCCAGAAGTGTCTGAATGGACACATGGTATGAACGTACTTCAACTTTTATAGCTGAGGATCTCATCCCAATAATTTCTCACCCAACAAGATGTCTTTATTGTCTAGGAACATTTTAACTTTTTCTTCAATACAGTGGAATCTGCTTAATAAAATCACTTCAGGCTGGAGCAATAATATTAAGCGGCTGATTCACTTAAGTGCCATATTTTGATATGGGGGAATGGGAATTGATTCCATCCCAGCCAATACATGTATTTGATTCTACGAAATGGTCGATTCTGTTGTCCGCTGTTCTGAGCCCACTGTATTTGCATTCGGCACATACCTGGGTTTTATGATGTCTATATTATGTTTCTTTAGGGCTGTCTGACAGCAGTGAAGGCAATTTAATCAAACTTCTCCTTATTTGTTCTTTGTCATGAAATACATAAAATGCTCATTGGTCAAGTATAAGCTGGAAAGTATTGTTGAACAGAGGAAAGTGAGTTTGTGCCCACAAGTTCAAACCAACCTTATGGTGGGTGACTCTGTTGTGAAACCGCCATCATATTCAGTCGTATCTTCCAGAGCATGGAAGTCTAAGTTCTACAACAAACCAAAATACAGTGTCACTTTTGCCATATGCGACTGCCATTTAGAGATGAGACGTAATTCAATTTACAACATTTACAATTATTAACGATGTGCACTAAATAAAAACGATCTCCAAACTTAATAAGAGTTGTGCTGTAAATTAACTTAAGACTAGTCTCATTCATTTACTGTGTGTAGTAAATCTAATTACTATGCATAACAAACATCTAAGTCGCATTAAAGAAATAAAAACACGATGTTATTCCATGTTTTTGACTGACCCATGTTTCCATAGTCCTGAAGACCAGACACCGCATTATAAGAACATAACTTTATACTTTTCCCTTCATTCTGAAGGTACACATACATGCCAATTCAGAGTCGCTGCAGAAAGTGAAAATTTATGTACCTTACTGCCACAAACGAGCAACTCGACCTCATCTGGTCGAAACAACATCTGGAGGGGACTTTCAGCCATCACCATTTGGAAGCCGCGCTTGAAAGCACGGAACTGGCGGTCGATGGATTTATTCAGCAGGAAGTCTGCATATAAGTCAACAAATTCCTGAAAGAAACATCACATCATGTCATGTATGCCCCCCAACATATCCACTTCACACTTTGGGCAAGATATATGCTCCAGCAACATAAGTTTATGTAATATGCGCAGTCGGTTTAATAATAAAACAGTGCATAGTTAAAATTAATTTAATTATCAAAAGAATTTACTTTGATCGTTATATTGGGTAACTTATGAAAGTATGAATAGCCCTATATTATATATAGCTCATCCTACAGTATGTATAGCCGGACCACTTTTGGCCTTTTCTGCCAAATTTTAACCAAGCTGAGTCGAACATAATTTAACAGTTTGTGTGATGATTTCATCAAAATTAAACAACATTTGCACAAATGGGCCAGCATGTCATAGTATATGCTTAAATAGGTTTGATTTTTGTGTGAAATGATTCTACGACGAGACGAACATGAATTATTGAAGCAGCTCTAAGATTAACAACAAACTAGGAGAAAACTATACACGTTCACAAAGAGTGCGGAGAGGATATTTTTACATTCACAACAATACCAAGATCAACGACATCTCGCACCTGTCTGTTGGCAGCTGACACCATAACCTTGCTGCCGTTCTCCTTGAGGTCATGTGTTATGGTTGAGCCAAACACGTCCTGGTAACTGATCTCAAAAGACTGCATGAAGACGTCCTCTATGTCACCCTCGAAGGCTAGCATGTCTTGTAGGCTACGGGCCAGCGTCTACAATTATGAGTCACAGGTAACAGAAGTCATGGGGATTATCTGCATGGTTATTTAAGAGCCAGCACAGGTCCAAATGGCAACATAAGCACAAATCACATAAAAGAAATAATAAGTGGATCTGGAGAATCTGAAGTGGTACAAATAGAACAGGACCAGATGGGTGTGACAATACACTTATTACCTATTCTTTGCTATTTGTTGGTATTACATAAACATGATGTACACATTTGTAATGTAATTCAAATTGTAGTAATTGAAACTGAAAACAACTCATTTGTATCATATATGGTGAGAGATTGGATGAATAGTTTGCCATATTTTTGGCTGTATTAACGGATTCTCTACACCCGCGCCATGCCCTGCAGGCAAAGACTGGAATGAGCCGGAGAGCCTCTCCGGCTACTCTACTTGTGCCGGAGAGGTCGAAGTCCCACACGTTGCCCGTGTCTTTCGGAAGAGACACTAAAAGCCGTTGGTCCAAACTCCTGCGTTAGTTCAAGATTGGGCTGTTTGGAGTATAACTACTTGAGACTTGAGACCACAACAAACAGAAAGGTTACTGCTCTTCATGGCGATGGCAAATCGATTAGATCCAACATGTCTACGATTGCTTCGAGTTGCTTCATACATAGTCAAACTTTTCTTGTTGACTTTTACACATGGAAAGATGTGCTTCCTCAACCAGAAATATACAGTGAAATCCACTATACTGTACAGAACTAATATCGCTAAGAGCAACGAACATGAATGTAATACAGGATCTGCTCAAATTTTCAAGGTATGCTGTTACAAGGAGACCAATGCGAAAGTGAAAGATGATGGATATACGAAAGGCAGAGGATGGATATATGAAATACAAGAGGTTTTAAAAGGCCAAGAAAAATAATGGCTGTTCATAGTTTAACTGCTTACCAACATTTACAACACATTTTCACTGAATGTGAAAGAGACCACTGACCGGGTGCGAGTCAGCCAGGTCAGCGAAGACGCCCTTCTTTCCCATGAGCTTGCGGTAGACAACCATGGGCAGGTGGACATCGAGGATGACGTTGTTGTAAATGGCGAGCCCAAGGACGATACCGATTAGTGTGAACTGGCCGTCATTCTCAAACGACATTGGGTTGAACCAGAAAGTATGAGTCTCTTCTGAGTAGATGAACATGCCTGTGTGCATGACATGCAGCTGGTTATGTTACACAGGCACCTTGAGTAGTACAATTCAGCTCCTTTAGTTACTCTGCCATGTCAACCTCATCCACTATTATCTTTCCAGTAATGTTTGATTTTATCCAGAGTGCATGGGTTTGGGCTGGTCAGATTTAAGACCATTTATGACCAATACTTTTTAAATTTTACACCTCTTTCCATGACACAGCACAAAATAACAATGAAGGTTTGCTGAAGCATCCTCTAGGACTAGGAGCCATTTATTTGATGATCAAAGTGGATCATTTGAATAAGGAAGCATAGAGTTCACTGATATGCAGTATCATTCCACCATTGTAAAATTATAGCCTTAGCTCCAGCCCTTGGTTTGGTGAACTCAAATAAAAAACATTTTAACCATGTCAGTACTACAGCCCTGATCTGGTGTGACCACTGAATACTGCAATCCCAGGGAATAAAAAATTATGCAAGAAAATCGATTGCATCACTTCAAGTCTAGATTTCAGCAACAAAAATGCATTTTATGAATACGAATGTCACATATATTCTGAAAGTACAATAATCAGTAAGTAAAATGAGCCATATCATTTTACATTTCGTCGTCATGGTAACCAGCAATCCAAAATGGCCACCACGATTTCAACATTTCTGCAGTTGCCGAACGCAGTTGTATACCAATGTATAGTTCACCAACATCATCGTTGTTTCGATTGTCAACATCCAACAAAGATTTGTCACTAAACTATCAAATAATCTGTCCAAAACATACAGTGGTAAATCGCCAGTTGAAAAAAATGCCATCTGCCATTGCGGCCATCATAGATTTTGATAATCCATCATTAAAAACGGTGAAAATCTCCATAAAATAATATTGAGCGATTGCCGCTACTGAATAGCTAAATCATTCTCCATGACAACAGTATATGACAAGTGGCTCCACGTAGTAGATAATTATGAGTAAAAGCTATTAAAATGGTGAACCTAGCAAATGCCAAAAATCCGGCCTGTCATACTGTAGTGTCACACACTGGGAGGCCGGAAATTCAGCCTGTCGTACTGAAATGGTTAAGGCCCTGATTACTTTCAAATTCAAGCCTGAACAGCTATGTGCAATGCCAACTAAATCATACCAACATCAAACACACACATTACAATGATTAACCAACCTATGTCTGGGTTGAAAATCTCTTCGATGACGAGCTGAAAGAACTCTTTTGAGACGCCCCCCTCGTCGATCCCCTGTTCTCCGTCAAACTCGACATACAGTTGTTTCTTAAGGTCCTGTGGGTTGTACATGGCTGCCATCTCCAACTTCAGTGCAACGCAAGTTGTCAGACCACAACACAACATTTGAATGTCAGATACTTGTGGGTAATTAAGCAATTTAAAAACGAGGCTGTTTAAATGTAGAGCAGGCTGAATACAGAGAGCAGTGAAACAGCGAGGATGCAGGAAAAGGGCCAGACCACATGTAAGATGGGACGATAGATGTACGAAAGGCAAAGGATGGATATAAGAATTACAAGAGGTTTTGAAAGACCGAGATACCTCTTTTAGATATACTACATGGTTGTTCATAGTTTTTAGCTGATATAGATCTTTCAACTGCTTACAAACATTTACATAAATTATATAAATTTTCACTGAACGTCGTTGTTGTAATGAATCTGTAAAGCAAACCATGGTAAACCACACAAATTTTAATTATTTTACATAATAATTGATTATATCGTTTCAAGCAGTAGTTTTTGGCAACATAATCCGACATTGAAGCACTGGTTAAGCACTCAAAAGGTATGTATGTTTTAAATATCATAAAGCTTTCACTATCATCATTGGTTTATTAAACTGTAAGTTACTAAAATTTTTACAGTAGCATTTTTTATATTATGCATATTTATATTTTCTTATGAATTTTCTAAATCATAATATTGCAAAAGCAACATTGGTCGACACATCATTTCTGTAAACCTGTGAACTAGTAAACCTGCACCTTTACTGTAAAGTTAAGTTAAGATGCAAAATTCAGCAAATCTAATATTTCTAAAGATTTTCCACAGTTCAACATTATGGTTCACTGAGCATCAATGACATGTCATACTCACTGCGACAAGTGCATCATCGATGATGTGATCACGGCGGATTGGCAGGCGTAAATAGGGAGTTGTTGGTGCGCCGTGCACCAGTGTCTGAAAGATGGAAGTGCGCCGTTCCTGCAGCATGCGTATGCGATTGTCAAAATACATGCCGAGGCTCTTAACGGTAGTCGTCAAGAGAAACGGATGCGTCATAAATGAGAACTTGTCCTCGGTCTCTGCACGATAATACGTGTAGTCCTTCTCCATCTCGATGGCATCGCTCAGTGGCTCGTTGACAAAGTCTGCAAACGCGACAGCCGGCTCGCGACAGTCGATTGCCTTGACACCGAGTTCCTTCTCAAGCGCATCTTGTCGCACTGTTGACTTCTCCTTTGGCTCGCCGCGTCCCACTGCACCTTGGAGCAACTCGGCAAGGTTTTCGGTCGCCTCTACGTTCTGTCTCGCTTCTTCCTCAAGCACATTCGGCGGGTCTGTGCTACCGCCGATGATGCTCGCGTGGCACAGGATCTTGAGCACGCGTGCTGCACTCGTAATGGCATCATTATCGTTGACGGAGCTCGCGTGTGACCACGGCATTGAGATAACCTTGAGCGTGATCAGTTGCTGTAAGTAGTCGACCATGACCTTGATCTGTGCTGGAGTAAACCTCGACCAAACACGTGCAAGTTTCGCCTGCGCGCTGACTGGAAGTAAACCCATTGCCTTGCAGATTTGTGGTGTTGCACACTCGATGAACTCAGGGCTATGCAGCACCGGGATCTCCATGATGATGATAAAGATGTTAAGATAATTTGGGTCGCGATCATAAGCGCCATGGTATTTCAGGTCCATCTCGATGGCGCGTGACAACGATATAACGGCATTGACGAGCGCCGCTTGGAACAGGTGCTTGGGAATATCGTAGAGGCGCATGTACACACGTCGCACTGCATCTACATCCACCGTCACTTCGTCATCTTTCAACCTCACTTTCGTACTAGATGCAGTGTCAAATACTGTGGACGTCCCAGCGCTACACACTTCCATGTCATCTGTATCCTTGTCTAGATCTACGGCCATTGATTGAAGTTCCTCCTTGTTCACTTGCTGCGAGTGCTCCTTGCGGAAACTCAACACTAGGGACTCTGGGTTGTTGAATATCGATCCTATAGTCCTTATGAGCAGCGACCAACTGTTGCTCTGCTGACAAGTCTCAATAACACTGTAGATGCCCTCCTCCGTTAAAAACTTGGTTTCTTTTGCTGAAAGTGCAAAGAATAAATATAGCATGAATAGCCTTCAGCTGAACAGAATAACTTCACTCTCTTTTCACAATGACCTGACCTAAACCACTTTAGTGAGAAATAATAAAAAATACCAAAGCCACCCACAATGATGTGTTAAATACAATAGAACAACTCAAACCAAAGTAAATTTTGTTTCGCTCTTTAGGATTTCAAGTACAGCTAGGATTAGCTTAGACAAAAATCCAAGTTTTAACAACATGTATGTGATGAAACCCATCCTTATAATTCAGCAGCTTTATTGCAAATTTTCTGTTTGGTGGTATTACTCACTGGGTTATGTGACCAAAAAATACAAAATCCTATTACCTGGACTATTGGACTGTGATGGCAGTGACACAGTGACTGGCTGACTAGTACATTGAATGGAAAACTTGAATGATGGGCCTGACACATCAGTGTCATCGACTGGCGACACAGACAGCATCTTCACCGCGCCCGCTGTCGACGTGCATGGCGAATCATCACTCATGCCATCGCTGGAGCCCTCTGCCGCTGCACCATCATCAGAACTCTTTGGCACTTTCGACGGATCATCGCACAGCTGGCCTTTCTTTTTGAAGAGGTCAATGGCGACAATGGCGGCAGTGTCCTTCGATATGTTTTGGTGGCTGAAGTTGCGACTGGAGGCACAGTTTGCGTTGCTACAGTCGGGGCGTCCACAGCCATCGGTCAGCTGATAGTAGTAGCGTTCTATCAGCTGTTTCACTGCGGCGCGTTTCCTGCAACACGCAATACATTGTGGGTAATATTTCGGTTCAAAATGACATTCACCAGATCTGCCAAATCATACAGACTTCCCGTACACAATATAATTTACAGGTATATAGCCGTATCCCGGTTATTTATTTTATAAGGATAATTTTAAATGGAAAAATCTTGTGTTACTGACATGAGTGTAAAATTAAATGACAAACTTCTAGCAGTCGAAATACAAAAATATGTTTGATAGTAGACCGGCCATGTAGGAATACTTTGTAGCCTGATAGATGGCGACACTAGATCTGAATAGGAATCCTATATATATATATAGGAATCCTATATATNCATGGATTTTTAGTTTGCACAAATAACTGGGTGAAAAGAATTGCAGGAGTGAGAAGAGCAATCACGCGAAGAATGGAGGAGCTGAGGGAGGAGGTTGGTGTGAAGGAGAGCTTCAGGAGGAAGCTGGTGAGGATTCGGTTAAACTGGGCTGGACACGTGGAACAAATGGAAAGGGGATGGCTGGTAAAGAGAGGATGCGCTCAGAGTAGAGGGAAGACGAAGAGGATAACCGTGATTGAGATGATGCATAAAGAGGGAGGCCAAGCTATACTTACATGCCTTCGGAGTTGTTTCCGTTGTCACAGGAAGAGGACGGCTTGCTGGCACTGCAACACGTGCAATAAAGTATAAACAGGGTGGAAGAAATCATGCAGACTTGCCACATCATACACACCATTTTATTCGGATTAGTTTCAAGTGAAAAAAATCATTAATCATCGATGATAAATTACATATTTTCTTGAGTTCATCACACAAGTGTAACCTTGAAGCAAACAAATAGTGGCCGAAACACAAATTCAAGGCAGATTTCTGATAAAACCTGGCGGATTTCATTTGGTGTACGTATATTTTGATGCCTCATAGATGACAACAGTCAGATTGCTATAGGTTGATTAACCAATGAAAAAAGTTACACAGGTTTCTATGGCTTTATTTAGAATATCATGTAAAAAATACGGATTTCAACCAAACAAATGTTGCATGTTTGATCATGGGAAGATATTTACATGTTGGTAAATGGAGACAGAAGAAGTGCAAGTCCGTAGCAGTTACAATATTGACTTTACTTATTTATATGGGTGGCTGGGAGTTGGATATTTCCTGCAATAATTTCTTCAGCACTCACAAACTCCTGTTCCTTGATTAGAATATTGGTTTCTAGGTTATCAATGGGCAATTACTTTTAATTTCACAACTACCTGGTGTGTAGGAATCGTTGTGCATCTGTTTTATTTATATTTTGTAAAATGTTCCCAAGACTGCTCCTAAAATTATTATTTTGCAGAATTCTATTTTTTATTATAAACAAAGAAATGTGTGAACGAATGTTGAAAATCTTGTTGCATTCATATTTTTTAATTCAACCAAAATGTTATCAATCAATCCACAGGTCAATATAACCACCCATGTCAAATCATAGGGTTGTAGTTCGAGTAATTTCTGAGTTATGACCATTTAAAATTTGGTAGATTCCGTCATTTTGTCAATTTTCTGAAATCATGAAGATTTCTTGTTGTATTTAAAATATCGTAACTCAAAAACTATGTGTGCAAGAACTCTGAAATTTGTCCTGGTTATTCTCCATTATATGTAGATAGTAACATATACACTACAGTTCCACTTCTATATATTAGTTCTCACACAATCTGCCATTCAAGTTGTGTGTTTTTATGTGCTATCGAGTAATTTTAGACCCATATTTCAACAAAACATGTCAGAACACAAATGAATGTTGTTTGGATCAACAACACACCTACATATCTAGGTATATGAGAAGTTTGAACTTTCCATATTGATTAGTTTATGAGATACTGATCTCCAAAGTTGGTATTTAGTTAAAAGTAGCCTATATTTAGCAACCAAAAATGCTATGTGGCCATGGAGGTTAAATTCCAATTTATTTTTATATACTGTTACAGATTGTGTATGCAATAGTATATAAAAATCAAATTTTTTAAATTTAAATCAGATTTTTTTTATTAATTTTTTTATTTTTTTTTTAATCTGGTATACACGTCATAAAATATTTTACTATCAGGCTGTCTGGTGTCAATACAGCTACATAAGTGTGTGCACTTTGTGCTTTTGTATTAAAAAACACAAAACTGTGTTGATCTCAATGCTTGTAAACAATTATTTGCGTTAAATTCATATAAATCAGCGATTAAAAAAAATCGTAAATAATTTTTTTTTTGGGGAGTGATTTAAGTCATGATTTAAATCAATGATTTAAATCAAACAACCCTGGTATACAACATTCAAGAATAAGAGGGGGAAGGACTATGGATATACCAGGTGCAAACAAATTGTGAAGAAAAAAAATTATTTCTTAAAATGATTTCAGCAGCCTGCATTTCATTGTTTTGTTGCATTACAACATCCAAATAGCAACCCTCTTGTCAGGGGCACTGGCAAAAATCTTTTAGTTTAGTAGGAATCCACATACCATATTTTCAGAATAATCCAATCAATAGTTTATACTAAAGCTGAAAATCACTGCTCTGCCTAATGATGTTCTCTCCTAAATTTCTCCCAAATTGGTCAAAAATATCTAAAATAAATACGGCAGAACAACATCTTGAAATTTAAATGTTGTTTACCAAAAAAAGGACTATGCACAGTAAAAAAATGGTGGCCATAGTAGGACTTGTCCCACATTCTCATTTTGGGTGTTGAAAGTCGTACAATATATAAAAAGTTAAAGCTTAAGATTGAATTATTGAAAATATAGTAAGCAGATATCTACTAAACTAACAAATCAAATAACTTTCATTTTACATATCCAAGGTGTGTTTAGTTTACCTGGTAGAGGCTTTCATCAACGTGTCACGTTGATTTCATCAGTACCTATGACGCTTGATGACGTCATCGTACACGTGAGGCAGTTCATAATTGCCCTCGTCTCTGTTGATGG
>SDWI01001303.1:100422-151523 GCA_009193005.1 Lamellibrachia luymesi
ATTATGAACTGCCTCACGTGTACGATGACGTCATCAAGCGTCATAGGTACTGATGAAATCAACGTGACACGTTGATGAAAGCCTCTACCAGGTAAACTAAAAACACCTTGGATATGTAAAATGAAAGTTATTTGATTTGAAAATGAACTATCCTGAAGAATGTTCAGTAATACTAAACTAACAGATTATTGCCAGTGTCCCTGACAAGAGGGTTGTAATTTGGATGTTGTAGGGCAACACAACAATGAAATACAGGCTTTTGAAATCATTTTGAGAAATAAATTGTTTCAACCCATTATTGCACACCCGGTATTCGCCCTTCCCCGGTTCTCAAATTACCAATATATCTACATTTTTAGCAAATTTCAGATATGTAACTTGAGAACTTCTCAAGTTAGAGGCACGTGAAAACATGTAAAAAATAATGTGTGCAATTTTGGACGCTTACCCCTTGTTCACATTATACTAGGGCATTACAGAGACAATTTGCATGTAAATGCTTAGTTCTTTTGCACAAGTGCTCAAGTATGGCCATTTAGTAATTGGTTAAAATTTAATAAAATTCTGAGAAATCAACTTTTTTACCATTTTGTTGATTTCACATAGAATGATCCAGGTACATATAATCTAGAACTATGTATTCAGAAGGTTTTTTTGCATTTGAGAACAATATTTACATAATGTTCTTACTAGATCGAATAAGTAGTAAATTCAGCTACAGGATTTGATAGTGTTCCAATCTGTTGATTAGATAAAAATACAAAATGCGTCCATCCGAAATATTTGTTTTCAACATGAAGTCATTTGAATAGGGAATGCAAATATGGTGCATTACACAGGCATTGTATCTGCCTTTCATATAAAAAATAAATTGGAATTTTAGCTCCATAGCCACATAGCATTTTTGGCTACTAAGTATAGGCAACTTTTCACTATGTACCAACTTTGGAGATCAGTATCTCATAACTAATCAAGATAGAAACTTCAACCTTCTCATATACCTAGATATGTAGGTATGTTATTGGTCTAAATGAGATTCATTTGTGTGCTAACATGTTTTTCTGTTGAAATATGGGTTTAAAATCACTTGTTGGCTTAATTTCGCACACAAAAACACACAACTTCAATGGCAGATTGTGGGAGAACTAATATGCAGAAGTGGAACTGTAGTATAAATATAAATATATAATATAATATATATATATATGTTACTATCTACACATAATGGAGAATATGCATGCCAACTCTCAGAGTTCTAGCACAGTCTTTCAGTTATTGGTATATTAAGTAGAACAAGAAATCTTCATGATTTCCGAAAATTGGCAAAATGACAGAATCTGCCAAAATTGAAATGGTCATAATTCAGAAACTATTCGCGCTACAGCCCTATGGTTTGACATGTGTGGTTATATTGACATGTGGATTAATTGGTGAAACTGTGGTTGAATTAAAAAATACAAGTGCAACATGCCTTGGTTGATCCGAGACAGAATGCCCCTTGTGTGAATAGAGTTCAGCTGCGCACAGTAAACACATTCCTGGATATGTCATACACATCAGTTTATACTGTTTATGTACAGTAGTGTTGAGTAGTGAGGAGTACAGTCAATTTTATTTTCTGTAATCTGATATTGCGGCAAGCAACAACATGGATCTTAAAGTCACTATCTGATAAATTGACAGTTGCTCTGCAAGTAAGAGGAGGGTATAGAGTATCATTTACTCATAGACTCATAATATCTTGCAAGTGTATAGCCATCTGGATGGTTTGCTTAAAATTAAGTGAACATTACAATTATATTACATAAATGTTCCCAAGTATAATTATAGATTATAGGACACAAGAGCAAAACAACCTCCTTAGTATAGTAACTACACAAAAATCAAGGTTAGAGTGACATAAGTATATTAAATTATTAAAAATGCATAACCAGGCAAGGCCAAAGGGAATGTTTTGTCAAAACAGGAGTTGTAAGAATGTGCAATTTCGAGTTTTAGGCTCAGTAATGACACACTAATTGAAGCAGAATCTGTAAATTATTTGGTTCATATAATCTCAAACAGTATGCTAGATGACAATGATATATCTAGACAATGCCGCCAGTTATATGCACAAGGTGACATGATAAGAACATTTTGTATGTGTTCAAATGAATGGAACAAATTGTCTACAGATTGTGTAACTGCTAGCAGCGTGAATATGTTTAAAAACAAGGTTGACACATATCTCAGGAGGGCGGGTTATAAGTAGATGAACATTGTTGGACTCTCGATAAGCCAATGGCTTCCTTGTCCACTTGCCATCTGGGCCTTTGGCTTGGATGGCAAATCTTGTTAAATCTTGTTAAATCTTGTTAAATGATGTAAAGAAAACTTTGTTTACTACTTTTTGTTCACCTATGTACACTGCGCATCTATGGTGGAATTTTCATATGCTATTAGAAAATTGTATGTCTCTTACAACAATATATTCCAAATGGTGTTAGGATTTGACAGACATTTTAGTGCTAGTGAAATTGTTGTTTACAAAAATTTGCCAAACTGTGCTGCTGTTATTAGAAATTTGACATATAGATTTATATGCTAATTGCAATTAATTTTTTTTTATCTGTAGCATCATTAACAGTGATGTGAAATACATGTCCAGAATCTGGAAGTACTGGTTTAATTCCTTGTATGTACATTTTGTTGATGGTTGAAGTAGCTACGATATTTCATTCTGTACATCTGTAACTACAGTTAACAACACACCTATAGAACCATGATAATGTACTTGTGTGTTGTATGGAGTCTGCGAATAAAGCAATTATTATTATTACACAAATCACCCTCTATACAAGTGTTCTGGGACAACGACAGACACGGTCATCGGGTCATGACATGAAACGAATTCAGTTTGACTTCGATCTACGTCTATGACGAAGGGTTCCAGTGACACCGACGGGTGAGCCTGAACTTGAGCCTGAGGTGTTCACGGCCCCGGGTTTTGTTACCATAATTACCATGCTATCAATCGTACCAGCCGAAGAAAATATTGGACACATTGTAATTTGTGATAATGAAACTAATGTCGATGCCATATAATGCAACAGCCAGTCTCTCAGTCATCATGTCCCAGCTCTACAATACTGACACACAAAATAGCCAAGTCAAGAGCGAGCTACAAACAGGAGTCAAGTGACAGGACTGTCGTGCGCAACCTACTCCGTCAATTTTACCTAGCGACTTTGGCTCCGTTCTCCTCTCTGTCGGTATCCTTAGAACTCATACAAAATGTTTTAGTGTGTGTGTAAATTACACAATAATTTCAAATACGACGAATGATTCGAATTACAGATGCAATCAAGGCATTACTACTTAGTTATAATGTTATGTTTTCATTTCGATTGGAACTTGCCATTTTCGAAGAACCCATGGAAATCTCGAACAAAATCTCGGTCCGATAACATGTAAATTAAGATATGTTACACAACTTTTAGGTGGCAATATTATTAACTTTTAATAATAATATTATTATGGTATTTTGTCAATCATTGTAATATATCCATATAAAATTGTAATACACACCCTCCCATGAGTCAATTGTTAATATGGCGGCGTCCAGGAGTGGGAGTAATTATTTGCTCCCATAGCGTCGTGAAATACATTGATTTAAGTATGCAATTAACAACTTTGCCCAATGTATTCATACGAATTATGGTTGACGTTACTCTGTAGATTCTTGTAGATGATTTGTTTGTGCAATACTGCATTAAGGGGCGTTGCAGTTCACAGCAAACAGACACCTTAATAACTCGATGGTGATGCTGAACCGTCTCAACTGACATCTGTCAAATCACGAACGCTGCAGATGCAACTCGCTAACACTTCGACTTTCTGCAACAGTTCTCGGGGGAATATAACATATCTAACGTTTATTATAAATAACAAGCATGTTAGTTTATTTGGCAGTTTGAGCATTTTCGTTTTTTAACGAGCAGATTGTATGATGTTACAAGTTAGGCAAAGTCAATCGCCCTACAATTTTTTTCTATCTGGCTGTTGCTGTTGTAGGGGCGAAGATCTCTTTCGTCAAAAACCTAAGTATTTTCAAGAAACGTGAAACCTTACAAATACGCCATAAACAGAGCAATAAACACGTCTTTCGTGTCTGTATGCATTCTTATATGTATATCACTAAAGTTACCTGACAATAACCATGTAAAAGTGTGAAATTATTACCTTTTTGTCAGAACGCATGTGCTTGTCAACATTTGTATATAACCAGATGTTGTGAGCGAGAATACCAAACGGGATTCCCGTGGATCTATATAAGGTTACGCTAAGAATTGCCATCTGCTGGCCATGGAGTTACATCATTAATCATGCCCCTATAAACTACTAACTTACTAACGGGTGTTTTATTTATGTCTGTGCTGCTGGCCCATTCTGGCCTCATTCTCCACGAAATCGCGTTTGATCATGTGACCCAAAGGCAACATCACGTGCACAGTATGGTGGCTAATTGTGAAATGTTTTCTATGTCACCGATAAAAGTACTCGTAAGTAATTATTTGGAGCACATTTCTTCAGTTTCTTGACGCCCAATTGTCAGTTGTATGTCACAGAATATACATGTGAAACGGTTGGTGCATATTGGTTTTAAAACTTAAGTTATTAGTTCCGTAGCCATTTGGCTACGGAACAGCCAAAACGGCGCTTTAGCAAATGCCGGTGAAGATCTCCGCCCCTAGGCTAGCTCAAGAGTGGGGCAGATGACTCTGCCTAGTTACAAGTGCATTAAGTTAGCTTAAATAATTGATAATTGCATAAATATGTTATCTTTCTATTTTATGACATGACTGCAGTCACAAGATGTGTATTTTTTTTTAAATTGGCGAAGTATTTTTTGAGATATGAATATTTGAAGATTGTGCTAATTCTTCAGATTAATAGCTGTTATACTGTAGGGCAGTGTATGACCCAAAGAAACACTAAATAAGGATATATTTAATTAAAACTTAATTTCAGTTCTAATGTTGTGCATCTTTCTACAGGAAACAGGCATCGTGATGGCGTCAAAACCAACATATCTGCAAGGGCGTGGTAGGGGAAGAGGGCATGCTGGTAATGGAAGGGGTTCGCCCCAGTCATCGGTATCCAATGCTGGACGACCGGGAAAAATGAAAAGTGCTGATAGTGGGCTTGGGGGCAACTCTACTTCACCTAAAGTCTCATACAGTAAAGTCACCAGCATGCAGCATGTGACAGCCCGGGTGATGCAGCCCGATAATGGTGACAGGCTTGATGTCAACAATGGTAATTATCTATTATTTAATAACATAATATTTCCCAAAATTGTATATATATAATAGTATGTATGTTATGTATATAATAGTCCATTACTGTCGTATTACTTATATCCCTGCTAGCTTAGAAAAAATATTTATTTCCATCTTATGTCAATTGTTTGTTTATCTGGTGCAAGCCAGAGAGCAGTACACAAAGCACAGCCACTGGCTAAACCATTACTCAAATAACATGGAAAGACATGTAGGCTGTTTTTGGCTTCAGTAAATACCTGCTCAAGGATTAGCAAGCCAGTTACTAAATTTTTTTGTGTTGTGTTGTTACATACAAAATTATACACCGTTTTATGCAAATTGATCAGTTCATTCAATTCAACTCTGTTTGCAGCCTTCAATTCCAATTCAATCTATTTTGATTTTTTTCTTTTTAATTCCAATTCGCACAATTTTTTATCAGTTCAATTAAGAATTGACCCCAGGTCTGATCTGAATGTATATATAGAGATTTGACTCTGTTCTTGATCCTATAAACTGTTGTAGTCCATTCACAAAGTCACAACAGATGACCTGTGACATGCCAAAAATATGAAGGCATTTAAGAGTATGAAAAATTCTCAATTGGTCGCAATTTTTTATATTTGTTCGAGGGTGGAATTGCCACAGCAGCTGTGTGGTGAGATGGAGGAGGGGGTAACGTGCTATTGAGTAATGTTCTGAATCTGGATAATTACTCAGCAAAGTCCTCCTAGGATATTGCACTGAGGGTTTATTTCAGACTGGCCTTCTCTAGAGTTAGTGAGTCCATGACATTTTTTTTTCATTTCCCTGCATGGGATCGTTTACTTCCCCTGGCATAGGCACCAGATAGACGGGACCAACAGCTTTTAGTCTCTTCCAAAAGACACAGGCAAAGTAGGGTGAATGAAATTGCCCGAGCTTCGAAACGGCGGAGGTCCTCTCGAACGTCCTCTCGATCGACAAGCGGGTGCCGTAACCATTAAACCACTGCTCCTCAGACAGTGTTGGTATATATAATATAATGAATATGAGAGGTCCTAGAATGGATCTTTGGGGAACTCCTGCATTAACAGACGTGGAACCAGAGCAGATTCCATTAATGACAACTTTCAGAACTCTTTCAGGTAGTCATTTAACCAGGATAGCAGCTTTCCCTGTATCCTTATGGACTCCAGTTTGGCCATCAGGCCTTTATGCCACACTCTATCGAATGCTCTGCTGCTGTCAAGGCAGATTAGTCTAGCTTCTTGCTTTTTGTCAATGGCTTCGTGTAGCTGTTGTACAATGTATGGTAAGGCATCACCTGTAGAGTGGCCAGCTCTGAATCCAAACTGATTGCTGAGTTTGCTGGTGATGCTGAGCAGTGATACTGGTCGATAATTGTTCAGGTCATGCTTGTCTTTTTTTTTGTGGCAGGGAGTAATATGGACTACCTTCCGATGCTTAGGCATGATTCCCTTGTTAAAGCATAGCTGGAATAATTTGGCCAACAGTTTGGCCAGCTCTGGTGCAGCTTGTTTCAAGACTCTATCTGGGATTGAGTTGGGTCTATTAGACTTTTCAATGTCAACCTTCTGTAGAATGTTTTTTACTTTCTTTGGCCAAAATACAATCTTCTTCATGGATGCACTTGTCTTCCTGTGCACGTGAGGGACTGCTTTTCATTTTCTGCTTCTGAAATAGTTGATTTCTCAGCAAAGATATCAGCAAAACATTCAGCTTTGTCTGTTGAAGTAATGAAGGTCTGATCATTGCTGCATAGAACTGGTATATCACATTTGCCACCCTGTCCCATCAATCTTTTTGCAGTCCATTTCCAGTTTTTGCTCCCTTTTTTTAGTCCGGTTGTCATTTTTGTTTTTACTCTTGCTTTGTGTTCTGTCAGTGCTTTCCAAGTGATGTAAGTGTATGTGTTTGGGCTTGGTTGTCTGTTGGTTGTTTGTTCCAAATGTACGGAAATGACAAATGGATTACGTTAACATAAGTTTACGTGTCAGAAAATGTGTCCCGGTGGCTTCTAGGCATCACCATCGTCGGTCGTATGCCATGCTTTCCTAGGGACACGGAAGTTAAGAGGAGATAAAATTGAAGTTTTTTAAGATATTGAACAGGTGTGAAAATATTGATAGAAATATATTTTTTTCACTTAAGAAAGATAATGGAACCAAAGGACACGAGGTGTCAGTAGGGAAGGATAAGTGTAGATTGGATATCAGAAAGTACTCATTCTCACAGAAGACAATAAATTGATGGAACAGATTGTCTGCAGATTGTGTGAATGCTAGCAGTGTAAATATGTTTAAAAACAAAGTTGACAAATATATCAGGAGGGCAGGTTACACACGGATTAAAATTTTTTTGGAATCTCGATAAGCCAAGGCTTCCTTGTCCATTTGCCATCTGGGCCTTTACCTCGAATGGCAATCTTGTTAGTAACCACTGCTCACTTCACTATGTAGAGACCTTATTGTGGCATATAGTGATACTGGACAACAAATAGTGTTGCCTTTTATGGTCATTCAAGGTATGACAACATAATGCAGCTAACAGTGATTTCCAGTTATGACTGAACATGCATAAACACATTATTTCAGATTTAATACTACCTAACTATAATTTTCACTTTGTATTAATAACACAGTATGCCATATGATTATCATGTCAGGTACTTATCAGAATTTGAGTATCCCATTTCAAATTTGACCAGTGTGAGACAATGTTGTGAGATATAATTAACCCGTTTGCTGATGACACAATAAAGAAGGAAATTATAATTATGAATCAACTTTAGTTGAAGTTAAGCACCTAAATATTAACTGTTTGCCAAACATATCTAGGCTAGAAGCAACAATGTGTTACATTCTTACTGTAACATGATGGTTTAGTGAGAACATCATGAGTGTCATCAGTCAGACCAAATGATAAATGATAGTGTACACTGCAAATGCTCAGCGTGTGATTATTGCTCATCTGACTATCTTCTAAACATGATGTCTCCACAGTCTAGGCTTTGTATTTGAGTTGTATGTTTAAATTTGTTTTGATTAAGACGATTAAAAATGTATCGCATCTGTCACATTTATGGAGTGACCTTTTGAGAACTGCTCATATAAAACACATTTGCTTTGTAAAACAGATTAAGTTGTTAAGTTTCATTGTAACTATGAACTAACCATTCTCTCTTGTTGTCATTGTTAGCACATTAGCAGTGCTAACAAGGAAGTTATATAACCCTAACTAGCTTAATTTCTTTTGTGTTTTTTCTCTGGCATATTTGGTTGTTTTGCTGAGATGTTTGAAAATAGAACTTATTTACAGTTTCAAAGAAGTCAGCAGAACAGCGCTTTCAAGACGTCGCGTCGAAACACCAGGAGTCTGTGCAGCGCCATCTACAGAATGTTGATGACGAATACGAGTCGTCGGATGAGGAGGAGGATATGAATGATGATGATATTCTGGAATCAGTGTTGAAGAGTTTCCGAGGATCAACGGGTGAGAAATTGAATGTTTCTGTGCGGATATGTAAAGTTTATATTGCATGCTGTTTGTGAATGTACACTTAGCAAAAACATCTGTAGAATATTTAAGGAACATTCATTAAGATTTTTGCAGATACAGGTGTGTAGAATGAAGAAAATATTCTTAAAAACATTATATTTATAGAATATTCTATAGGATTTTCACAGACATAACTATAGAATTTGTAATATTATATTGTAGATTTCTATAGAATTCTATTATTATATAGAATTCAATAGATTGTTTTGCTAAGGGAACTCAATGGCAGGGTTGATATTCATAAACCCTTTGGTGAGACATGGTTGTGATTGACTACAGCACACAGCTGTTTGGTACTCACAGGTAGCGACGGTCAGAATGACTTGGGACGGACACACGAATATCTCGTCAACTCAATGAAGTCAAAAGCCAACACATGTCTGATTTGCATAGAGACCATCAAACGCATGGATGCTGTAAGTACAGAGGACCTACCATCAGGAAAGAGGAATGGTCTGGAATGAGGTATTTCACCATGTTCCCGTTTCGTCCACAGTATAGGAGAACAATTGTTGCCACATTATAACTCACAAGTTTGCTAAATTGCTAAATTCTTACATTCTAAGATAAATGTTAGTTGATAATTCTTTGTTTTCTTCCCTTTTGACACCTGGGATTGTGTAACTTTGTTTCTACCCATGAGTATTTGCAGCACTAAATCCTCAGGGCGTTCAGAGGTCTCACGGAATGCACACTAAATGCCAGTTTACGGTAGAAATTTTTGCGCTGGTTTGTCAGCATGTTGCATGATAACACAAAGCTAAATTGTGTGTGCGTTTAGACGAGTAACATGTCTAGACACTGTGATGTACATCTTGAAATTATAAAAATATTGCTCAGCCTTAACAGTAAAGGTGTTACAGCTACTAGGATCTGTGCTAAACCACATATATCAGTTGTACTAACTCGCTGTGTTCGTCTCGACTATGTGTCTGTCAACTGTGCAGGTTTGGAGCTGTCAGGGCTGCCACGCAATGCTACACATCTCCTGCATACAGAAGTGGGTTAGAGACGGCGTCTACCAGCGGACAGCATTCTCAGAGGAGACCATTCCAGAGCGAGACCTTCCCTGGTTCTGGTAATGATCATATCTCACAGTTCATGTTCTTGATACAGCAAGAAATTTACAATATATGTGATTTACGCAGTTGGCCATATTAAGAGATAATCTCGAAACATTGACACTGCATGAAATTTGTTTCATGGGGCGGGGCTTAGTGCTCAGCTCTTTCGTCTAGCATTATACATTGATGTATTTATGTTTTACTTTATCTACAAGTGACAGATATTTCAGTGAATGGTAAGACATTGTAGATACAATTTTGTAATCATGCTTCTTATTGCACAGAATGTAATCTGTAATCATAAGCCGATTTTAAGCGACCTGTTTTTCTTTTATTCATCATCATATGGCGCCATCTCCTCTCGGAAGGTCGGCTGTCGTGTATTGCCACTTCTTTTATTAGTAATATAAAATTATGTTGGTAAATTTAACTTGCATTGGTATGTTCATGCATAGATACATACTTGCAATAAACAATACAATGCATGTGGTGACCCAGAGACATTATATAATATAATAATATATAAAATACTTCTATTGTGTTAAGATCCTCGGGAGACCCAGGCTCAGCAGCGCACCAGAACAAAAGGGGTTAAGCAGTTCATAATCTATAAGCAGTTGGATTGGTACACTGGGAGCAGTATTTCTATCCTAATGTCTTGTTGTGCAGTCCAAAGTGTCGGCACGAGTACAAGCAGACAGAGTGTCCCACACGCTACTACTGCTTCTGTGGCAAGGAGGAAGACCCACAGTTTGACCCATGGCTTGTTCCACATTCATGTGGTCAGGTGTGTGGACGGCGACTCAAGCCAGACTGTGGTCACTCCTGTCTGCTACTCTGTCATCCAGGTCAGTGTCGATTGATTGTGTCAGTCCAGTTAGCTATGATTCATGTTTATGTTGTATAATAATACCTTGGGATAACCAAACTTCCTTAGCACTTAAATCGTCAGGAACTCGAGCTCAGAGGCACAGCTAACCAGAGTTGAAGGTAAACTGTATTTGATCACTGCAATGTTTGTGAAACTTCCTGATTAGAATCCGGACACTTGTACATGTGACCAAAACATTTTCAACTCGATAGGCCTGTATGAATGTTGATGTTTTATAATTTGTAAATAGATGTTTAAAAAAAAAGTTGTATATATATTTTTTATTGTATATTTTATTTTAAGTTATATAACTGCAGATGTAAGTGTGTATGTGGTTATAATGGTTCATTGATGTTGGCTATAAAGGTGATGTTAGCAAACTTAGCATCATGAAATAAAGCTTTTACTACAACTATCCCACAGATCCGTGTCCACTGACAATGAATGCAGCTTGTCCCCCAGCCACCTTATGTTCACATGTCTTATGTCCCCCCAGGTCCGTTAGAGCCTGTTATTGTGGTCAACAGTCCCCCCAGCCTCCTTATGTTCACATGTCTTATGTCCCCCAGGTCCATTAGAGCCTGTTATTATGGTCAACAGTTCCCCCAGCCTCCTTATGTTCACATGTCTTATGTCCCCCCAGGTCCATTAGAGCATGTTATTGTGGTCAACAGTCCCCCCAGCCTCCTTATGTTCACATGTGTTATGTCCCCCAGGTCCATTAGAGCATGTTATTGTGGTCAACAGTCCCCCCAGCCTCCTTATGTTCACATGTCTTATGTCCCCCAGGTCCATTAGAGCCTGTTATTGTGGTCAACAGTCCCCCCAGTCTCCTTATGTTCACATGTATTATGTCCCCCAGGTCCATGAGAGCCTGTTATTGTGGTCAACAGTCCCCCCAGCCTCCTTATGTTCACATGTCTTATGTCCCCACCCCCAGGTCCGTGAGAGCCTGTAATTGTGGTCAACAGTTCCCCCAGCCACCTTATGTTCACATGTCTTATGTGCCCCCAGGTCCATTAGAGCCTGTTATTGTGGTCAACAGTTCCCCCAGCCTCCTTATGTTCACATGTGTTATGTCCCCCAGGTCCATGAGAGCCTGTTATTGTGATCAACAGTTCCCCCAGTCTCGTTATGTTCACATGTCTTATGTCCCCCAGGTCCATGAGAGCCTGTTATTGTGATCAACAGTTCCCCCAGCCACCTTATGTTCACATGTCTTATGTCCACGCAGGTCCGTGTCCACCGTGCCCTCAGACAGTGAGAGCCACCTGTTACTGCGGGCGACAGTCACCCCAGATCAAACGGTGTGGGGCACGTGAGTGGACGTGTGGTCAACCATGCAACAAGCCTCTGACCTGCGGGCATCATTGCTGTGGTCAACCGTGTCACAAAGGTTGGTCGCTGTGGTCAGTTATAACTAATGTTATGGTTAGATAGCTACATTGAGACTGTTTGTGAGATAATAAATTAGTAATAGCTTTTGCAGTTATGCTCAAGCTTGTACAGTGTCAAATGTGGCATTGGGTGCACTATTGCAGAGGTTCCAAGTGATCAGACCCAAAAATAGTGAGATCCCACTATTTTTGGGTGTGAAAATTGTGAGATTTTGTAATTGCATGTATTAGTAGTGTTTTACCAGCCATTACATGTGCGTTGTTAATGATGAAAATCAAGCCATTTATAAGTATGTATGCATTGTTTCTAAAGAGATGTAACATAAGTCTTTAAACATGAAAGATCAGTTTACATTCATACTTACATGAAGCATACTCTGTAGTGCGTACACTGTGTAGTTATTGCTGCCCCAGAACTAGTCCTCTTTCTAAATGCCAGCTTTTGGGCTAGAAACAGTTGTCTCTGAGACGTCCTTTCCTCCTGAAGTACATCACTGTAGCCTGGCTTTACTGTTTCCTTGACCACGAGTCATGTTGTGTGTTGACCAGGTGACTGTCCAGCATGTCCTGAGACGAGTTTGCAGTCCTGTCAGTGTGGCCGCAGCTCCTGCGTCCGGCCGTGCGCCAGTCAGTCCTGGCAGTGTGACCAGGTCTGTTTTGTGGTGCCACCTGTTGGCTCACTAGAACACGTAAACACACAGTGTGTGATTTAATAAAAAAGGCGACAAGTAAAGTATATAAGAACAATAAGTTAACTAAAAGTCGGCTAAAAATGTTCATCGTGTTAAGAATCTTCAACCAAAAATATTGCTCAGGTATGCTCTTTTAAAAGATATCTTGTGACAGCAAATATGTAGTTAAATTAACGAAACAGTCTCTGCATTGCTGAATTGTCAGCTTAAGTCTAGTTTTCCTTCAATGTTCTTAATATGACAATATCTTACATTATATTTTTGTGAAACGTTTCAACATTCCTCTAGAAATATATTCTTTGTTAATTGTTATTTGAAAAAAAGTTACTAAATTGTATTTCTTCACCAGTTTAGTTGCTAATTTTTTTCAAATCATCGCGAATGACCAAGAATAAAACCTGACAATATGTCTTTCCTGCCCAGGTATGTGGAGAGCCCCTGAGCTGCGGACATCACACCTGTGAGAAAGTTTGCCATGGTGGAGAGTGTGGGACCTGCCCCAGGGCAGGGCTGAGAACTTGCCCCTGTGGGAAGACTTGTAAGTAGTGGCTGGAGGTCAGGGTCAAAAGTGAAAGGAGAAGTATTTGTTTCTGTTGTGTGATAACTTATTATGTTTTAGATAAAAAAATTACATTTAGTCTCTTATTTTTATATAATTTTGTTTGTGTGAAATGTTATGTGTAATCATATTTGTAGAAAATATTTTACTGACTTTTATTAGTTTATTCTGATTCTGGGGGTAAAAGTGTACCCTGTTGTGGATTTAAGTGTATGTGACTGCTATAGCCCATTGAAAATCATGTGATAAACGTCACATTGGTACATGAAATAAAACCTTTGCTTATCATCTGTATCAATTGCAGCGTTTCAGCTGCCGTGCACGAAGGATGCACCAACGTGTCTAAGTACATGTGACAAGTTGCTGGACTGTGGCCAGCACCAGTGCACACAGCGATGTCACACTGGACCTTGTGGCACGGTGAGGACAATGCAAATGACACATGTTTCATCATGGGATGATAAATGAATGGGACAATTTATCTACTGATTGTGTAAATGCTAGCAGCGTCAATATGTTTAAAAACAATATTAATTAACAGATATCTCATAAGGGCGGGTTATATAGAGATGAACATTTATTGGACTCTACAAGCCAGTGGCTTTGGATTGCGGTCTTCAATTTTAGCAGTTGTTTTATATGTTTATTGTTGATGTGGAGTCTGAATTATTAAACACTCTGAAATGTTTTAATATTTTGTAATATATTTAATGTAGAGCTCATAAAAAACTGTGATTGCATGCTGTACAAGAATGTTAAATTATCATTATAACATTATCATTATTATGTACTTATTGTCTTAATATTTGTAAACACATTGTAGGATGTCATATTTTTCATCTGTGGTTTGAAAAATATGTGGAAAACAAACAACAACAATCTTTCTGTCGGCAACAGTACCATGCGATAACTTTGGAGACTTTGTAAAGTTAATTAAATCGTTACTTGTGTGGCGATGACAGTGTCGTCAGATGACGCAGAAGACATGTCGATGTGGACAGAAGACGAAACAAGTCCCATGTTTCAAGGAGTTTCTCTGCGAGACTCGCTGTACTCGGATGAAGAATTGTGGCAAACACGTCTGCAAGAGAAAGGTCAGTGGAGCCCCTGGTGGTATAATGTGGTAGATAATGGTAAAATTATCTAAATGTTTTTCTACCATATTCTGGTAGCTTTGAATGTTTTCTGTTTATAAAGTTTATCTTTATGACCATTACTTCTATCAAGTAATCAATTCTGTTATTCAATCGTTGATGGCCATTTATAAGAACACTGGCAGTAAAAATGATATGCTCCTCTGGTTTGGATTGTTGTGTTCACCTATATATCCTCAAAAATCTGCCTAAAAGTATTTTGTTATATGTAATATCTTGGGAGTAGTGTATAACAATGTTACATTTACAATAGTACAACTTGGAAAATAAAAAATAAATCAATATTCATAATGTAGAATTTTTACAGACATTCTATAGTTAAATAAACCAATGATGAATGTGAAAGCATTATGATAAAATATTGATTACTTTTTAACTGTTTTTAGATAGGCTGTAATTCCATCATATGGTGGCAATTGTGTTTGTAGTAATGGAAATGGGAAGTCTGGCAGAAAAATGTTCCATATATTTATTTAATTTAGTAAGATCCACTGTACAATTTTGGCTAAAAAAATTGCATTTGCTACACAATTTAAAAATAAACCTTATTCAGGTGAGGTGTCTCCCTTAATGACAGTCTGTCTTCGTGATGTTTCAGTGCTGTGATGGACACTGTCCAAGCTGCGAGCAGCCATGTGGACGCACACTCGGGTGTCGCAATCATAAATGCGCCAGCAGGTGTCACACCGGTAGATCTACGATTCAACTACGTTGAAACATAATATTAGTATTTTATACTTATGCAATGATACCAGGTTTTATGCACTTGTTGCATTAGAATGTTGCAAGTGCAATACAACATTATGAAGCAATGAGTGCATAAACCCAGTATCATTAGCACGCCGTTTGAATTCATCCTTTGGTGCGCTTCTGATATTGGTTTTTATTGCACTGGACGCTACACAGTGCAGGACAGTGTATGTCGTTATCATAGACAGCGTGTAATCAGTAACGATTATCCATGTAATAAATTAGTAAATCCTACCTGTATGACGCAGTGCCTTAGGTTTTGCAGCATCATTGTGAGGGAACTTGTGTGGATGACATAATTTGAAGAAAATAAAAATTTGACATCTAAGCAATTCTGTGCATTGACACAAACTCGTCCTCGATCGTGTTAAAAAATTTTCAAATGTCAGAACGACTGATTTTTACATTCTAATGGTAGTGTTGTGATTTTTTTATATCTACTCATTATAGGTTTGATGTATTCTTTGCCAACATGATAGTAATTAGTTAGTTAAATATTTGTAGGCTAGGATCGGGCATACATTGTCGTTGATATGCGATGGTTCTGCAGCTTGTCAACGAATCTCACTCTCTAAATTAAAAGTACAAAATGGTGTCAACAAAATATTATCCACCAAATATGCCACATGTTATTTCGAGTAACCTCTATTAAGCATATGTCAAAGCCTGTCATGGTTTATTCCATGCCTGATTTATACCGTGCATGTGTACTGTGACAGGTCCGTGTTATCCGTGTCCACTCACGGTCACCATCAGCTGTAACTGCAAGCTGACCAGTGTGACTGTGCCATGCGGGGCAGAGAGAATGACCAAACCTCCAAGATGTAAACGACTTTGCCAGTAAGTGTCTTGTCTCCCCACATCATCACATGGATAGACAGAGCACTCCGCGAGCTCTACAAGAACCAAGAGTATTAAAATTAAGAAATCGTATAATGTTAAATAGCTAAGTTCAATTTCGTAGATAACAGTTAGTGTTGTAAAACAAGCTTTCGTGGCTTGCCGTCAAGTATGTCTGATAGTATTTATTTGATAAACACTTCTCCAACAATTTGTTTGCGTAAATTTTATAGAGTAGCATTATTTATTTCATATATAGACATAGTGTTTTAAGGCCATTGTGCACTATGAAATCACACATTGCCAGTAAGAGATTTATATGTAATGATTGCAGCTACACGGTTCCTCTGAGTTCAGTAATATTTGTATATATTCTAGTCCACCAATTCTGCTCAGGCAACTAGGGCGGACAACGATATATATACAGCACTTGGAGTCGAGTAGCTCCAATCATTACAAAAATATATGATATTAACAAAACAAACCATTTTCGCACAATTTAGAGTAATAAATCACTAACACGAGAACAATGTGGTTTTGTCAGTACGCCTTTTCCTTTGCCCGCTTTTTAAGCTATCCTATAATACTCTCTTGTCACATTCCAGGGAGCCCCCCGACTGTCACCACGAGTCACGTCTGCGACATCGCTGTCACTTCGGCCGATGTCCGAGCTGTAAGCAGGTCTGTGACAAGAAACTGCCCAACTGTGACCACTTCTGTCCGGCTGTCTGTCACACGGCTGTACTGACCAAGATACAGGAGAAGGTCAGTTGGTCCCTTCCTGATGGACTGGTCATCTCCCTGCTAGTTGTACAATACATTGTTAGGATATTTTCTTGATTATTTCTATAATATGCCTATTACAGAACCAGTGTTCATTGAATAACATGCATGAATGATTCATTTTGCTCACTGAATCTGAAATAAGTGAAGTGTGTTGCACCTGTTATTTACTAAAAAATTTCATGTTTTTATAAGTGCCTAGTTTTGGCAATAGGCATCACAGAAGCATTAAAGAAGTATTAGATAACTACTTGATATTATCAAGTAAAGGAATCACCTGAGTTGTGGTTCAATCAAATAATGAATGAAGCTTAAAATTCCTTGTATTGTTGCAGCTGAATTAAAAAAAACCTTATTATTAAATACAGACAAAACCTATACTATAAAAGCTTCTGATGGCCTTAGTAATGCACTACCTTTTGTAGAAATAATATCTCTCCCTAGTAGGGGGCACTGTCTATAAATGTTGGTGACAATACAGGTGCAGCGTGCGGGGCCATGGGAGGCAAAGCCAGAGACTCAGCTGAAAGTGTTGAACAAGCCATGTCCTCCGTGCCAAGTGTTGGTACCAATGCCATGCCTCGGTGGCCACGAGGTCTGTCTTAATGTTCTAGTCACAAGACACCTGCAGGCTGTCATGTTATGGCCATTTCCATCCTTCAGCAGATTTTTACCAGTAGATATATACATTACCTTATTTAACCTTATAGTATAGTACGCTTGAAACAAAATTGGACCATGGAATATGAACCTGTTCTTAAAAGTGTACACCAAAATTGTTTTCTTTAGACAATAAGGTAACTGTTTAACACTAGTGGTGTCATTTGGTGACTAGCGTAAAACAACTAAAAAGTGGTGCCAACTATTAAACACCAGGTGGTGACAGTTTTCAGTTGTTCCACACTAGTCAAATTACAATAATTATGCATCCTGCTGATTAAAAACGGGGGTGTTTATGACATGTACACTTAATAGGTCAAATACAGTACTTAGTTTTATTTTAAGCCAAATTGACTGATTCTATTGATCACACAGTCATTAGACTTATATGTTTAAACTGTTTATATCTCAAGAAACAACAGCATAGAGCCTGAGAGGTAAATGTTGAAGGAGCTACTTGGCTGTTAATGAAGTGACCATTGACCACTTGGTTAGTGACTCTCACTCTTACTTGCACTGCTGATGAATCTGTAGTGTCCAAAACGAAGTGTTTTCTCTGAAATTGAATGACACTGATATTATGCAACAGTCATATTAAAATAACCATTGTTTAATCAGCTATGGTAAAGATCACATTATGCATACAGTGTACACTAAAGTAAAATATCATATACAATATATGGCCAAGTGTGACTGGTTGACAAGTTCAGATGTTTTCTGCAACTCATAATTTTTGTTGTGTTCTCTGTAAATCGTTTTGAGAGGTGTTCTAAATTGTCCACTTTAATGTGTCTATTAGCATCGTCTTACATCAAATCACTCATGTTTCAGGTGTTCTCCATGAAGTGTTTTGAGGCCCGCGTCATGTCGTGTCACCGTCCGTGTGGCCGTCTGCTGACATGCACCAATCACACTTGTCGGCTGGAATGTCACAAGGTCGTTGGATCGCCGGATGATCACAAGGTACACAACTGTCCACATGGAACACGGCACATTGCAACATTTCTCTTGTATACAGAGAGAACAAGTTTCAGTAATGTTGTGGTTAAAAAATTTTTTGGCAACCACATATTGTGCCTTTCTCAGAATATGATACACAAGTTTGGTAGTTTTGGTGATATATCAAGCTATTAATGAATGAGTACCGTGTAAAGAGGCCAGCCATTTTTACATCCGTATTAAAACGGGATACAACCGTATTCCTCTAAAAATCCCTAAAATCTGTTTTGCATACAGGAAATCCGCATGATGTGGCAGCCTGACAAAAAAACAGTCTGTTAAAGAATTTTCAAGGGATGGCTGTTTTCGAGGAATAGTTGCTTTGAGGGGTTCTACTGTACATTTTCATGTAGACTATTGTGAGATCCCGCTGACAGTAACACATGTTGGTGAAAATGTTCATCAAGTTGAGGGAATAAATGAATATAAATTTTTTTATTCACCTCCCAAGAACTTGTTTGAATTCTCCAAATATTTCGCCCAACTCATTCGGCCTTCGTCGGCGGATGTCTAATGAAGTCAGTCCACCGACGTAGGCTGAGCGAGTCAACCGAAATATTCAAAGATTTAAAACAAGTTCTTGGGAGGTAACTGACATGTCAAATGTAACATTCCAAGAGACCAGAACATCTATCCATTCAAGGATAAATTCAATGCGTACATGCTCTTAATAATAATAATTAACAAAACAATAGTTGCTGAAATGTTGGAAGTGCATTCACTTTAATAGTTGTGTTGATAAGAACATGTCTATTCATGTGACAACCATGGTTGCCAGGCTAGTGACATATGACATCCATGGTTGCCAGGCAGGTGACACGTGTCAGAAGTGTGAGGAGCCGTGTCAGCACCCCCGCCCAGACGGCTGTGGTCACACCTGCATCCTGCCCTGTCACCCCGGCGACTGTCCACCCTGTCGCATCATGATCCGCATGCGTTGTCACTGTCAACTGGTTGTCCAGCACGTACCATGTGACCAGTGGACTCATGCTGATGACCGCGAGAGACAGCGGCTCAAGTCCTGCCACAGCAGCTGTCCGAAGATGGTCAGTCTGTGTTCTTATGCGGATGTTTCTGAGCTGTTAATTATTTATTTAAAAATAATTTCTTGTGATATGTGGTTTTTATTATATAGTACTAGCTGAGTTACCTGGTGTTGCAAGAGGAGAAAAGGCAGCCATGGGTATTTTCCACTGATCTACATTATTCTGTAGGTCAGTGGTCGTTTCTAGTTGAAGCCACAGTCAGCTACAATGTTACTATAATGTAGCAAGTTTTTTCCACAAAGCAGCATCTCTAGATAGATACAGTGTTACTGTAATGTACCTAATGTATGTATATTATGCTATGTAATTATTCTATCCATGAACACCTCTATTAGATACAGACCAACTCTAATGATAATCGGCAAATGTGTAGGTGTAATTAGTGTCTTTATGATGACATAGAAAACAAAATAATTCCACAGTTGCAATTTCCACTAATCTTTTTGAAATCGTGACCCCTACCGCTGGGGGCCCAGTGGGATCTGTGGGGATGGTTCCACATCCACCACTATCTTGTTATGTATGTATATGTTTAATTAATACTTTTTAAGCAATCATCAATAATCTACAGTGACAGTAGAATTTCATCTGAATATACACCACAACATGCCAGCCAGTATTATAGGGACACAAGGACTCATTTCAGATTTGCTCAAACCAGATAATAACAGTTACTTGCTTGAAGTGTATCCTGTCATCATGTGAGCTATTGCTCCTACACATTCGTGGCTTTGTTTGGAGTTTATAATAGAATGCAGTTGTGCTGTGTGAGGCGTCACACCTGTTGTCAGAATGTTTCCTTTGAACTGCTGCTGACAAAATTATACAAAGAACCAATACAGTTAGTTGTGTAAACTGTACGTGGCTTCATAGCCTTGGTTGTCTTATCCATTGTCTTTGTAGACTATTGGAGCTAACACAAAATAAGCCGCCATTAATCCAAATTGTAATATAAATGTAATAGCACAATTACTATTACATTACCTTATATTACTATTACATCGTGTTCTGTTCCATCTGTTACTATTACTTGAAACAATTTAATCATTACGATTACAATGTAATTGACCAAGGCCTGATCTGCACTAAGTGTATATCAATTNTTATTTGTGTAAACTGTACCTGACTTCATAGCCTTTGTTGTTTTACCCATTGTCTTTGAGACTATTGGAGCTAACACAAAATAAGCCGCCATTAATCCAAATTGTAATATAAATGTAATAGCACAATTACTATTACATTACCTTATATTACTATTACATCGTGTTCTGTTCCATCTGTTACTATTACTTGAAACAATTTAATCATTACGATTACAATGTAATTGACCCAGGCCTGATCTGCACTAAGTGTATATCAATTTATATCAGTTGTTTGTATTATTATTGGTTCACTCATCTGTATAAATGAGTACCTGGCTACAGACAAAGGTGGATATCTGAATTAATAGTCTTTGCGCAGTAATTGCAGCATGGCTGAATGCTTCCCAGAGAAGACTAGATGGCATTGGAATAAACAGGTCTGCCAGGGGGTGAAGTGTAAAATGCCTTGAAGGTCTGGAGACCACGCTATATAAGAACAGTCCCAAGGTCTGGTAACCGCGCTATATAAGAACTTACCTTTACCTTTTTACGTGCTTCAATTTATATATTTTTATTTGTCCATAGATCCATGTGTTATATATTGTTTATATAAATTGTAGATAGCTGTTAAACCATTACAAATATATTAGTTGGAAGCAAAATGAAGAATTAAAATGACATTCTTCCACCGCTGTGTCTAATACGCACTACACCAATCCCAGTTTAGCTGAGATCAAGATTTAACAACATTGTCAACAAGATCAGCTGTTATAAGGACCAATCACGAAAGCATACAGCTTTGGATTGCATAGGTTGATGATATCAGTGTGTGTTGCTTACTTGCTGTGTTGAGTGAGTTCCTTGAATCACAGTGGCCCTCCATATTTGTCTACCTTGCAAAGTAGAATTAATGTCCTCCTTCTCCAAGCCCATGTCATGTTTCCACATGTTAATGTATGTGAGGGAAGTTTCCATTGTTTCCTTGCTCCATGTTTTGGTAACCAGTGTACCAGCCAGTGTATCAATTGACACTCATTCTTGCTCCTGCAGCAGTGGCCTTTGAAAAGCATCCTTTGCTCTCCGATCTTATCTTGAGAGTTTTGGTAGCTCCCATACAGCTCATGCACTGTTTGTGACATGCTAATGTGTATGACTTGTTGCCAGCTGCCCTGTGGTCACCAGTGCAAGTCTACCTGTCACCCGAATGGCTGCCCGAACCTTGACCGGTGCACAGAGAAGGTGAAGGTGCGGTGTCCATGTCGCCGACGCAAGCAGGACTTCCTGTGCAACGAAGTACAGGCCGGCTACGCCAAGGTGGAGTGTGACGAAACTTGTCAGCGACAGCGAGAGAAGACAAAGAAGGTATGGGACAGGGCAGATATCATCTTGGTCTGTCTCATTTTATTGTTGTATCTCAGCCAGTTTTCAAAATCAAATTACGGTCCAATATCTTATTTCTTCCCAGTCTTGTTGAAATTGTATCCAGGATGTTATCAAAATCAGTTAACCTAAATTATATTGCTGAATAATAACCAGCTATGTTTATATGATGTTATAACAATATCATATTAATAATGTTATATTGCATTGATAAAATGTTACATTGGAACCATAATTATGAAAGGTAATATGAATGGCAATATAGATTTTCATAATTTTGTCAGAACAAAAATACCACAGGTAATTTCCCTAATATTGAAATATCATTTAGAAAATTGTCAGCAAGGAGAATTAAAAAAATTGAGGACCACTATCGATGTCTGCTTCACCAGACTTCAGGGCCAAAGAGCAGCAAGAAACGCATGTATTTGGTGCTTGTTACTTGTTTTATGTACCTATAAACATCATACCATTATTTAAAAAGGGTTCGAGAAATAAGTCAGAAAATTACAGACCAGTGAGTTTAACGTCAGTGATTTGTAAATTATTAGATAGGTTAATTAAAGACCATATGGTGGACTTCCTCGTTAAGCATAAATTATTAAATTCATCTCAACATGGATTCCTTAAAGCGAGGTCATGCTTAACAAATATGTTATGTTTTTTGGAAGAAATCACTAAGTGGATAGACGTGGGATCGCCAGTAGATATTATCTACTTAGATTTTCAGAAAGCTTTTGACAAAGTGCCACATCAAAGATTACTACTTAAATTAAAAGCCCATGGTATCGGGGATAGCATAACTGACTGGATAGAACAATGGCTGACTGACAGAAGACAACGAGTTGTAGTAGATGGAGAAGTTTCAAATTGGAAATCGGTTTTGAGTGGGGTACCTCAAGGATCAGTATTAGGACCTATATTATTCTTAATTTATATCAATGACTTGGACGACAGTATAACAAGTAACGTACTGAAATTTGCGGATGACACAAAACTGTTTAGAAAGGTTAATACTGATGGTGATAAACAACATTTACAAAACGATCTAGACAGATTAGTGAAATGGTCTGAGAAATGGCAGATGTTGTTCAATTTTGGGAAATGTAAATGCCTACATACAGGACATGGGAACTTGAATGTAAACTATAAAATGGGAGATACTGTTCTGGGTACTACTGTAAAAGAAAAGGACTTAGGAGTTACAATAAGCGCTGATATGAAAGTTTCAGAGCAGTGTGGTATTGCAGCTTCAAAGGGTAATCAAATTCTTGGATTGATTAGAAGAAACATAACATACAAGGGAAAAAAGTTAATTATACCTCTTTATAAAGCAATAGTTAGACCTCATTTAGAATACTGTATACAAGCATGGAGACCATATCGTAAGAAGGATATAGATACGCTTGAACGCATACAAAGGAGAGCAACTAAAATGATTCCAGAACTGAGAGACCTTAGTTATGAAGAACGCCTGAAAGAATGTGGTTTAACAACTCTAGAGACAAGGAGGTTAAGAGGAGATCAGATTGAAGTTTTTAAGATATTGAATGGGTATGAAAATATTGATAGAAATATGTTTTTCTCACTCAAGAAGGATAGCAGAACTAGAGGACATGAGGTAAAATTAGTAAAGGATCAATGTAGATTGGACATCAGGAAGCACTCGTTCTCACAGAGGACAATAAATGAATGGAACAAATTGTCTACAGATTGTGTAACTGCTAGCAGCGTGAATATTTTTAAAAACAAGGTTGACACATATCTCAGGAGGGCGGGTTATAAGTAGATGAACATTGTTGGACTCTCGATAAGCCAATGGCTTCCTTGTCCACTTGCCATCTGGGCCTTTGGCTTGGATGGCAAATCTTGTTAAATCTTGTTAAATATACATTTTGTCTTGTACCTGCACACGAGTTGCGCCTTGCAAATTTTCATGTAACTCTTCACTGCAGGATAAGGAGGAGTCAGATAAGCAACACAAGTTGCAGGAAGAACAACGACAGAAAGAGGAGTATGAGGAATTCGAGCGGAAGATCCACGGCCGCAAACGCAAGGCTCGCAAGCCAAAACAGGAGACAAACGAGCCACGATTCCTTCAGCGCTACGGCAAGTTCATCATCGCCCCGCTGTTGATACTCTTGTTGGCGTTGTTCGTGTACTTTTTGCTACAGCAGTAAGACTAGGCAGAGCAAGTATTATTGACAGACGTAAGGTTTTATGTTAGCATTTTGTTTCCGTATTGTTAGAAACGTTAATGTTGTTAAAGCGTGATCAAATATCCTGATAATAAAAGCCGGTTTATATGAGTGATTTGTGCCCCAGTTGGTTGGTCAACACTGTGGCGTGACAATACACGCGTGACAATGTGCAGCTAAATAATGTGTGTGGTTAGGTGAACAGTGTACCTTGACACCTGTGATCTAGATCTTGACTCGTGCCACTTACGATTTGAGCTTTGATGCCTGCTGTCGGTCACTGATCGTCCACTGCTTCAAAATCACTGCCAGCTGTCGGCCAAATTAGGTCCAGCCCCAAGTTCTGTCAACATCATTGCAGCCACAGATTGGCCTCACAAATCAGTCTCGCGAAAGCATTTACATGACCAGTCCTTGCACCGTGATACCACACAACACTGTCGGCCAATCAGTTTACATGAACAGTCCGTGCACCGTGATACCACACAACACTGTCGGCCAATCAGTTGGGCAAATAATCACTTGTGTAAACTGGCCTTGATGTAGTTTGCGGTAAAATTTCTACTGAAAGGCATTCCATGGCATGTGTTGTTAAATGTGCCAGTAGTCAGAGAAACAGAAGTTGTATGTGTATGTGTGTGTGTGTTATGTGTTTGTGCATGTAAACATTCGAGTCCATCTTTGGTTGCACCATCATCATGATAAATGATGTATGTGATAAACTTTATCAAGCAATATTATCACTGTGGTGTTGTTATAGCCACATTTGTCATATGAAGTGTTTATCCACTAAACACCCTCTTGGCCAAAATCACTTGAGTTAAGACTACTTTTGTGCTGCCATCTAGTTGATAGTAAAAAGTCAGGTAAAGTCATTCCCCAGGCATTACGCCTTAGGAAGCCATGAAGGCTTATATGGCCAGTGCTTAAACCTGGTTTCTGTAGTGCGAAGCAACTTAGAGTGCAGTTATACTGACTCTCCTGGACAGGCTACATCGCAGGTACCTTCCAAAACAGTGTTTGTACTAATTTGCAGCTGAGTAGACTGAGGCAAAGTAGGGTGAACGAAATTGCCTTAGCTTCGAAAATGTGTGCCCAGTGTGGATCTTGAACTCACAACCCTTGAATTTAGAGTCCAACACCTTAACCACTAGGCCACAGCTGCTCCCCCAGTTGATAGTGGTGGAGGCAAAATTGTTTTGCGCAACATGCATTATATGTCATACAAATGACTGATGAAATAATGGACTTCCTATCTGTTGCTTAACTACGCACAATAGAAAACATGATTTATCTCAAAAGCATATATGTTACACGCTATGCTAATAACTGATGAAATAACTATGTTCCTATGTATTGCATAACTGCGCACAGTAGAAACCATGTTTTATCTCAAAATGCACACATTGGATATAACATGTTTTATGGATGAATGCTTTATATGATCTGTTGGATTTATATTATTGGACAGGTTTGTTTGACTGGTACTGGTTGATCTGTTAAATAAGGAAAGATAGGGACTACCTAGTCATTAAGTGTCGACCATTGGGATTCATTTCCAATTTAACTATTAAATTTGTTTAAGTAGATTTAAATATGTTGAGGATTGTAATATGTATTATTTGGTTTTGTGTATATCTGGTGATATTGATCTGTTATGCAATATTATTATTATGTCCTATATTATCTGATAATAGTTAGCCATGTTTGGGTCAATGTACATCTGTGGCCATCAAGATCAACTAAAGGGCAACAGAGTCAGTTAATTAAAGTGAGTTCATTAAATTATATTTGGTCAAGATTGGTCAGTTAAAATCAGAATGTTCCAGATCTTTGTTTAGAATATAGGGAAGTCAGATGGTCATCCGTTGTAGCCTGCTACTGCAATGAAAACAAATTGTTCTGTGAAAACAGAGGAATTCCACTGTCCGTGGTGTCAACCTGCCATTGTCTGCACTATAAAGCCTGTCTTTGGTAACAACATATGTTGGCCAGATGGATAGGTAATGATGTGTATAGGTGTTTTAGCTCATAAATATTGAGTTAACTTTAAAGTGAATAACAGAATAAAAAATGTCATATATCATGCGCTTGTTTAAAGAAATCGCCAGGAATGTTGCAGAATAAAAAATCTTTGGTTTAGGATTAAAACATACCAAATTTATCTTGGTAGGTATGCATGCAAGTAATAAATGTGTTCTCGTGTTCAATGGAGGTGGGCAGATTTGTCAAAATATCTGTAGTGATGTCTTTTTGGTAACCGTTGAGGCGTCAGTAGTTGTTTAGTGCTAGTGTTTTACCAGTGTTACACGGCTTTGTGTTTTGACAACAATCAACCTCAGTAGTTAACGTTTGTGGTGCATTGGATATTTGTTTGTTATTGTATGTTGTTGCAAAGTTAGAACAGCTATGACAGCCGTTTTGTGATGGTTATTTAGAAATGGTCTGATGTATTTATCTGTTTTATATTGTGAACGACACAAAGCTGCCTGCGGCTTCTTCCCAAGTTTGATAATTGATAACTGAAATACACTTACCTTTCAAGAATAAAAATGATAGGAACAGAAACTGATATTTTGTGATTTGCTTTGGTGATTCAAATAGGCAATTTGTAGCATTGTCCCAAGCTAAGTTATATTTCTCATGGCTGTTGGAGTTCGCTGATAATAAATACAATGCCATATTTGTTCACTCAAATAGAAAATGATTTTCCATTAATGTTTGACAGCTAAATAATCCAAGGTTTTAAACAAGATTAGCTCGATTGTGGTTAAGTCTGCGTTGATGTGTTCTGTGTTAATTAATGCAAATAAAATGTGACAAGGAAACAAACTGTGTTGTTACATATCTGAGTGATGGCATGTGGGACCATTGTGGGTTCAGTCCCCCCCCCCATAGTCCACACCATCTCGTCCGGTCAGTCGCCATCTCTGAGCCTCATAAGATCTCTGCTCAACCGCAGCTCGACTAATACTTCTTAACACGATAATCCACGCTGCATTACCATTGGTACATGTATCAATATTAGCAAGTCAATTGTGTGCCTAGGACATTCACAATAATCCATTCTCCATGGAAAATCAACAAAAGATCTTCACAGGATTCTTTTCAGATTTAAGTACGTTGTAGCATTTATTTCTTCTATACATGCTCTTACACATACATACATCACTGACATCTCTTGCAACAAAAACAACTTAATCTCGTAAATCTTGCACAAGAGTAAAGTAATAACATAATGCTACTTTATCGTTGGGCAAATGGTAAAATATAAAATAATTGGACTGTTTAAAGTTGGCAAATTGTAAAACATTAAATGTTAATTAAACTACTTATTCTAGTGAAATACACATAATTGCTCCACAGAAGTATACAACTGGACACTCATGAGCCGAGATATGAAAGAAATGCACTGGTCAAAAACCACTGACCGGAACCCAACCCATGGCCAAAAATATAAATGTGAAAAGCAGCAGTGGACAGTTTTTGGTGGACTTCCAACATGCATGCTTACTCCGATCAAAATCTGGACGAAACTACTACATCTTGTCTTTACAAACTAAAATTCTGTGGTGTCATACATTACACAACCTAACTAATTTGAACTCAAGCAGAATTTCAAATTTACTCTTAGTTCTCACAGACATTCAGGAATGGCTACAACTAAGTGTACGATTTCTAACTAATTACTATTCACATTTCACAACTATGTACATACACAAGCCTTGTTTTAGATACACCCTGGGGTGGCATTCCTCAACTCAAGGTATAACAAATTTTTAACCCAGCTTCCACACCAACATCTCGCACAACTAAATGACAAACAGTTGGCCATCATTACAGAGCTAGACTTCTTAACATCTTCTCTTCAAGACAGTCTCTCCATACATATGGTGGCCAAATTCAAACAAAATAGACATCAGCCAATTTATTACATTACTGCTGAAGTTAACTGTTTCAGCAGATTATCGCAATCGGCCAGAAGATTTCTTATATGATGCATAAGTTGACACATTCTCTTCAGATACGATGTCTCCGTGGCAGACTTGTCAGAATGTAATGAAGTTTAGCACAGCGCACACATCTATTTCTTCTTCTTGCGGGAATCTGGTGTTGCGTCCGCTTTGCGTTTCTGACCCTGAAACCAGAAATGTATGCATGTCTGAAGGGACTACATGTCATATTTACATTATATCATCATCATGACTACATGTCATATTTACATTATATCATCATTATAATGATCAGTGATGGGTACAATACTTGTAAACTACTTGCAATACATTATTGCATTTTCCTAAAGCTATTGCAAATATTTTTGCAACATAATATAGAACATATTACAATATCCAGTAACAATAATAAAACAACGTGGATCATGGATTCTTTGGGGAATAAAGCAAATTATTTCAAAAACTATTGAAAAAATCAAATAAACATACTACAATTTATTATTAAAAGTGTCTTTCGCAGTCGCGACAGCTTGCACGAGTAGCTGGCTCTTACGACCGCGTACACCACTTCTCTTGTATTGTTCTGTGTAGTTTACGCCATTTGGTTTGGTTTATGGCAATCCGACGGAGCTGCTCCAGATCGGCCCTTATACTACAATACTTCGAAGTATTACAAATACACGTAATACTCCAAATTGAATACTGCAATACCGGACATACACTACACACCTCTGACCACAATGTCGAAACTAAAATATGCACCAAAAGCACACTTTTGCTGTAGCTTTGACCATTGGGTCATAGACCAAGAGAGCATTTCATAGTCATACCTTGGGTGTTCCAGAGCGTGGTCCCTTCCTTTTCTTCTTTTCTGCCTTCTCTCGTTCCTCCAGTTCCATGTTTTCTCTCTCGATCAGAGTGATCAGCGTGTTACATCGTCGTTGCAACTCCTTAGTGGGCGGACACAATAGGCATTTGTATTTAACATTAACAGTCACTACATTTTCACAACAAAGAACCGACATGAATAGCTCACTAAATGTTACCAAAACGATTTATAAAAAACTTTACACTGACCACACAATAGGGTTGGACACAAATATTTGTAATATTGGGTATATTTTTTAACGTCAAGAAACAATCCAAATTTTTAAATAAACACATTTCCATCAGAACCAGTTTGACCTAGCATAAACTGTTTTATACACAGCACAGTGAACTTCTTGTTTTGAGTCTTACAACTGTGGTTGTCATTATCACGCAGTTGTAGACCTAGGGGGTCTTACCCAGCTTGCCCCCCAACAAAAAACCTGATCATGCTGACAAATTTCCAATGTATGACTATAGAAAATTTTGTAGCAATCTGGATCTAACACTGAGAGCAGTGAAATCAGAAAAGAGAATACAAATATTGAACATTTCTCAGGATACTTCGTTTTCAAATTCAAACAGTAAACGTTTTCGCCATCTTCTCAATACAGCTTCATCAGTACTAATGAAGCCATTCTACTGAATTATACTGTAGTAAAAACCTGTTGGATATGTTAAAAGAAATGTTTGAACATCAGTTAATTGAAATTGTGAATAGATGAGGCTTAATGTCCAGCGACATAATCTGCTTACAATTGAACAATGAAAGAGCCACCCTAATAAATGGCATGATGTGTATACAATATGGCATTACAACCCGTGTACTAAAATGACCTGGGGGTTGATATCCTATAATGGTAGTGATCCACCCCATGGTAAAGTGGCCCCAGTTTTTTTTAATGTTGTTTTCTTCACATATTAGTTATTGATCACTATATTATAAGCAATATTTGTAATGAATTCAACTTTACAATTGAATACTGCACTTTTAAATGAAGGTTAGCTGGGTCATACCCCTTGGCATAGTATATTGACCCAGGCCATATCCCCATAGCATAAAATATTGACCCGGGTCATATCACCATGGCATAGTATATTGACTCAGGTTATTTCCCCATGGCATAGTATACTGACCTGGGCCATATCCCCTAGCATAGTATATTGACCAGGGTTGACCCTGAATATGACCATGCTATTAAAATTCAACCTACCTTGATAATGAAAAAAACACTTGTTACCATGAAATTTCATTATTTTCCATAACTATTCTACTAATTCATACATATACGGCACTTTGAAATGCATGCACAATTACATGTCTTGTCTTAACAAAGATATACTAGGCACTATAGACACCTGGTTGTGCTAATGTACAGTCGTGTATACAACTTAAACTCTTAAATTACATTAATTAATACAAATAATTATCTTATATTCTTGATGTACAGTTCAACATTTAAAAATTAATCCCTATAAGGAACAATCCGTTTAAATCATAAATCATTAAGTCACAAATCAAATTGGTGGATGTAACACTTCTTCATTTGAAATTATTAGGGGTGACCTGTTGCATTACCTTGCAACAAGATAACTAAAATATTCTAGTATTTTCCATGGGGGAAACCAGATTTGGCTAAACAAAAGTTACCCATCTGAACCAATTTCGCTACCAGCATTTTCGTTGAAAAGCATGCAGGATACATGAGCGTTTGTTGCTGTCCAGATGGATGTAAACAAATTTGGCTAAAGCAATTTGTATTTGGCTAAAAAATAGGGCTTTAAAAAAAATGGCTAAACAGTTTACAACATCAGAGTATACTAGCTATACCAGTATACTACATAGTATTTTGAACCGCGGATGAAAATACCATGACACAGGTAACTGATAAAACAAATATCAAATTTTTATCTAATCACAGGGATTAATACAATTACTTCAGACACCCCCACCCCACACATAACTGTTCCCGCAGATCACCCCTTGTACATACCATGGCAGTTCGACTCTTGATGAACCAATCAAAGCGGAACTGTGGCGCCTGACGGACGGCCGTACGCAGCTCATCGTAGACATTTTCTTTGTCAAAGCCAAGCTGATGCAGCATGCATACAAGGAAGCGGTCCTCTTCCTCCGTGTAGTTCTTGCCCTTGTTTGTGCCATATTGGAGGCGCAGCTGGTGGAACGGTGCCCTGTACCGCGCCATCTAGTGGCAGCAACATCAACAATTTCCACTTGAATTTTCTCGATAAGTACCGACACTGATTTCCGGCTTACTCTTTAGGTTGAGATAATCTTAAATGTGGGTGGGTGGCAATGGGTGCTAATGCAAGCCCAGGCAGTAACAGGGATGTTTGCAATACAAACACATACATAGTTTGATACATCTTAAATGATTTATAAAAAAGACAAACTGAATGAAATTGACGAGTTTGAGTGATTCAATGCTTGACCAAAGTGCCAAGCGGTATAAACAATGGTACAGACGACGCGAAGAGTATTTCATAACTTTCTCCCAAATTGTGTGGCATTTTTTTCAGATTTATCATCTACATTTTGTTCATAAATGTTTTTAGCCCATTTTTTTTTGGGGGGGTGGGCGATAATGTAAGCATGTGCGGTATTGTAGTCAAATATGATACATTACTTCATATTAATGATACAGTGAAGAACATATTATAAGGAAAATTATATATCAAGTATAAAAGCTCATTAATAATGTTTGAAATACAAAATTCATCAAAAGCGTCTTAGAAAGAACAGGACGGACAAACAACTCCAGTGCTGGAAATAAAACGTAGCCAGTGTGTCAAGGCTAATAAATAAAATGTAGCCGGCGTCTCACGGCAGGCACTCACCTTGCAGTCAAGTGCACGTTTGATGCTAATGCGACGTTGTATTTTGGCTTCCCCGCGTTCAATCTGCGCCATGATTCTCTCGATGTCTTGGAGCTCGTTACATCGTTCCCAGAATATCCTCGAGTACTCCATCACCTGGCAGACAGTGTCAGTGTCAAGAAAATGTTCACTCGTCAAGGATGACGTCAAGGAAATGTCGACACGTCAAGGCAACGATATGAATCAAGACTACCAGTACAAATAATAGACGCATAGTGGACAACTAGTAAAATACTATAATTCAATCACCAAAATTACAATTCTGGATATTCTCAAGATAAAACTTTAAACTGAAACATTTTTCACGACACACAAAAATTCAAAACATTCCCCAGCAATAACAGTGAACATCAAAATATGTAAACATGAAACAATATTTTTTTGTGTAGTAGTAAAAGCTTTATTTTAAGAGTGTAGCCATGTCACATTTATGGCGAGATTTGCAACCAATAATCAATAAATTATATATAAACTGAAATTAAGGAGCAACCAAATTTGACGTGAACAAAAACTTGAAATCGTGGCAGTAAAAGGGCATGCTGATTGTGCGCCTTACCTCCTCTGGGGTCTTGCCCTCCACTTCCCGGGAGATGCTGTCGATGTCATCACGCCCAAACTTCTCATTTGCTTTGATGAACTGGTTGAAGTCTCGCTTAGACCAGTTGCTGAAACCCTGCAACAAATGGAAATATGAAAATGATAATAAAAATTCATTCCAGCACACCAGTGGTTTTTAGAACTGTTCGTCTTGAAGTGTTGTGTCTGCTGCAGGTGTAGACGATCATGGCCTTCCATTTCCCACAATCAGGTGTCTCTTAACAGTTCAGTTGCGCTCTTTTTAAGAATACAGATATATTATTCAGTTAAAAAAATTCTGGGGGAGGTTTTTTAAACACTTGGCACCCCAGTATAACTCTACCATGGAATGTTCTCACTGCAAGTCTCTCAGCTTGGTTTCTGAGGATTTTGGCACGACAGACATTTTCAAATTGCATCCTACCTGGTTGAGGAGGTCTTCTTTCTCAGCAATCAGTGCCTCGCTCAGCTCCTCAGCCTCGTCAATCTTCTGCTGTTCCTCCTTCATCACTCGATCTGCATCCACTCCCAGATCCGGGTCTTTGGGAACCTGTACACACACATGGAGGGTGAACTTTCAGATCCATGTCTTTGGATAGTGCGAAGACCCAGATCCTAGTCCTCGGGAATCCACACACATCCCAGATGGGTGCATTGGTGCCCATAAATCTGAGATGGCCAAGCCTCGCACTTTTGCATTTCAACACATTTTCAATCGATCAAGGTAAAAAAGTTGAGTATTTTTCAACACCTTGCGCCGTTCAAATTCATCTTCATGTGCAAAGCTGCCAGTTTTTATTTCTGCACTGTGCCTTTTTAAAAACATGGGCTCATCCATGGAACTACTGTATGTAGCACAAATGCAGTGTGAACAAACTCATTAGTTAAATATATTAAATATTAAAAATCAAATATATTAATAAAATAACACACAAATATACACAATTTCAAAAAGATAAAAGTTACTATGTAAGATCTAAAGGAAATTGAATGTGACATTAATAAACCCTTTTATCAATGTGGTGAATATCAGATCAACACAATGAGAAATACGTGAATATTTCTGCGTATGTCCTGAGTGTAGTGTCACAGAGAAGTCAGTCGCCATACCTTGTAGCCGATGGTCTTTCTGTAGTAGTAGATCTCCTTATCAAGCAGCTCAAACAGTCGAGGTGGGTAGAACTGGAAGTCTTGTACATTTGGCTGTTTGGGGGGTCGTGGCGCCTGCAGAAACAACATATTTAGTGACCTATCACGAACTAACAGAGGAGGAAAGTAATAATGAGAGGGAGATCTACTGTTGTGAGAGAGGTAGACGAAGGTCATGCCGTTGCCACAAGACAGAGAGTCTGGGTAGAGGTTCCCACTCCTACATCGGGGATTTTTTTTTCAATTTTATGGTATATGTTATTCTGGTGCATTTTCTGCAGGTATTTAAATATAGTCTCTAAACTAGGTTTAGACAAATATTTGGATTCGAAATCGGCACATTCATCTATTTAAACTATTAAACTGCCGTTACATTTTGGCTCAAAGTTGGTAGATCATGAAATTATGTCAAAATTGGAAGAAAAAAAGCGCCTTGGAACTTTTAATGAAATGTAGAAGCGATGATCTTGATGGCATGTATATTCATTTAGACAATAAATTTATACCCCGATTCAACAAAACAGTTACTCACCCTGGGTGCCTTAGGTTCACCGACCCTGAGAGCCTCGCGGAAGTACGCATCGACAGCGTAGTTCGCCTTGCGTTCTCGCTTTGGTGGTTCAATCCAGTTGCCGATGCCGATTTTCTGTTTTCCACGGTAGTCCTCACCCTCGAACTGGTAGACGCTGTGTTCTGGCGTGTCGAGCGTGAAGGTCTGCAGCGTGTTTTCTCCCATACCCTCCAGTTTCTTCTTCATCTCCTCCGTCTGCCAAAAATTCATTTGTACTTAAACATTCTCTCCGAGACTCTCCAGTTTCTTCTTCATTTCTTCATTTGATCTTTTAACATTCATACACGCCAACTTGTGGTTTATTCATAACTCTTGTGGATTTCTGAAATTTCACTGTATTATGGCCGCTGGAGCCATAGCTTATGATTTTGAACAAGGCTTTTTTGTATTTTACGGATGGAATTATTTCAAAACCATTAATTACGCCAGAAAATGCTGTAGTAAAATATTAATATCAATTAATGAATTTCATCAAAAAACATCATCAATTCATCTTATTTCATGACACATCACACCTATCTAGTATCCACTCTAATACACTAGCTCGTTTGTGCCCTTTAGTTTTCGTGAAATCATTGGACAAATCATTTAGTTTGGTCAAACCGAACCTCTGCAGGAAAAGGCAACAGCCCACTTTTTGCAATCTCATTGAGGCTATCTACTTCAAAGGAATGTTTTCAACATGGTTAGGCCAAACTTCCTGTTTTCTCAAAAAGGATGTAATGGGGTAGTATTGTTTATATCAAACTTTCTTTACTGTCTAGCACTGTAGGGTGTTGTCCATGTATCAAGGACTAATAATTTTTTTTTAACTCCACACACCTTCTTTTCACCCCTTGCCAAGATGGCGTCGATGTCCTCGTCAGTGATGTCACTCTCCTTCGACGCAAACACGTGATTAGCACCATGTCGGATCATATTGAGAACTTCATCCTTGCCTAGTTTAGTGCTGGCATCAGTCAGCCGACCTGGAAAGTAAATCTGACATATAAAAGTGCTGGTCGGGGGTTTATTTGTATTCCGATGAATCACAATTGTTAAACCAAAACAACCATAAACGTTCCGACCATTCTACAGGAGTCAAATCTATTCTTAGCACTAAAATTTTTTTTTCACAAATCTATAAAACTAAAATATTTTTGTGTGGTGTCCATTCAGCTTCTGACAAAGGCAACAATTTTAACTGAGGGTTTTTCTTAAGTTTTATAATTGAAAAAATTCTACCCGTTAATGAATACAGACCTTGCTGAATGACAACGTTGTCGAGTCTTAGCTTCATCTCAGCTTTCTCTACAATGCGGTCCTCGACGGTGTTCTCCGTAATGAAGCGGAACACCTTCACTTGTTTCTTCTGGCCGATACGATGTGCACGGTCCTGGGGGAGCAGCCAGTGTCTCAATAACGTACACAAGTTAATTTCTCAAAAAAAACCCACTAAATGTTTGCCTTGTCAAAACAACATAAACAGCGCAGGACGCTGTAACAGGGCTTAAATGCCACTGATCAGAATACCAAATTATTATAGCTGTATGCACAAATTACAACATATGCAAGCCGTTGTTCAGTATTAACCAGTACAAAGTGTTAAGTGAGGAAGTTCTCACTAGAGTACGCCTTTGTTCATTCATCAGTATTCCACATCATTTTACCAAAATCTGTTTTCTTTGGCAAGCTGGATGAAGGAAAAGATATCAGCAGGCAAACCACATCTTTGCCACAACGATGTTTTAAAATGTGATCTGAAATCGTTCGATATCCCATCTGAAACATAGACTACTGCAGCCATGGACTGACTAAGCAGGCTTCACACTGGCCATGACATCGACACAGAGAAATACGTCACGTGGCTAGACTATGGCATCACAACCCAGACCAGCAGAAGTCAACGACAGATCTGTTCGTTTCATGTGGCTTCCATGCTTCTAATAATTCTGTATTTAACGTACCATTGCCTGGAGATCAACTTGTGGGTTCCAGTCAGAGTCAAACAGGATAACAATGTCAGCCGATGCCAAGTTGATGCCGAGTCCACCGGCACGTGTACTCAGCATGAAGACGAACTTGGTGCTGTCTGGGGCGTTGAAGGCATCTATCGAGGCCTGAGAAGACACCACGATTTAAATCAAACAACCCTGCCACATAACATTCTTAGTTGCATTTTCGAAGAGCCAACCCTGGTGTACGCAAAACAGCATTGTACATATCAGACATGGGTAAATTTCAATTGTTAATTGAATTAACTCAATTAAGTTTAATTAACTTTTCCAGAAAGGTTAATTTAATTGACCAATTCCCAATGAACTCTAAAAAAATAAGTGCTGATTTAACAGTTGATATTACTGGATAGTTCACAGTCCTGTTATCCAGGCATGTCCAGAAGGCTTGCAGACACTAGCCCAAGAGATCAGGTTCAGGCATTTGTGAATTGGAGGGAGAACATCACAGAGCACATATACATTGTACCAACTGGGGTGGGCTGGTCATTCAGGCACCTGTGATTTGGAGGGAAGGCTTAGAGAATAGAATGTCCTCTGGAAGGGTGATAAGTTGATGGCTAATCATGGCATCGGCAAATTTCTTTTAAAGCAAACATTTAGGGCTGGCAACTTGCAGCCAAGTGGACCTAAGCCATTAGACCTATGCATCTATAATTTGTGTTATGTGTACATATTACCATTAATGAAGAGACGTAGAGAATGATAATATAGCTTCAGTTTGGGATATTTTATAGCGCCAACTTAAATCAAAAGCATGCCATTTATAGGTGATGCACAAAAATAGTGTTTACATATTTAAATGCTAGTGTGTAAAAGGACACTTGATTTAGTATAAAACACTACATAAATAACAACTTGGTGCATAGAAATTATGTATGTAGTTGCTCGGTTTCGTTAATTTGGTGGTTGAACATAGGAGGAAACCCCACACATGCAAATCTTCAGCCACAACTTTTCAATCCTTAAAAAAATACATTTTTAACAAGTATCTAGTTTTTTTATGAGATCAAATGCCACACGAAGAAATGTCTTGGCATGTATGAGCAAATCTCTTTCCAAATTTTTTACAAAACACATTTCCTGAAATTAAGAACTGTTTTAAATGTGCAAACACTAATCTACCAACACATGATTTAATTGTTAATTGAATTAAAATTAATTTAACTGAAGAATTTGGGAAGTTAACTGACATGAGAAATGTGTGAGGTGAATTTAATTTAATAATTTCTGAGTTAATTGTAATTTAATTAATTAACTTTTCAAGTTAATTGCCCCATGCCTGGTACATATTTTACAATGATGCATGTTCAGTAAATTGTTTGATTTTTAAATACTGACTAAATGATACTTGATATGAATAAAAATTAACATGTTGGTAAAACGACTGCAATATCACCCAAAACCATCATCAATGCGAACATCATATATCAGTATCTAATACGTCATAACTAATGCACCAGAGCAGATTGATAACAGACCTCATTTGAGGAATAACTATTTCCAGTCCCTGGGTCTATTCTATTCATGTCTGTGGACTCTGTGGAGAGGCCCATGTGGAGAGTCTAGTGTGGTGTGCAAACACCTTTATTATTCTGCACTTATTATGTGCTATTTTTGTCTATCACACAAACACGATGTAATTCATATAGTAGTAACTGAAAGTGAATGGAACTCATCTGTAGCATGTGGCAAAATAATGGACAAATAGCTTGCCATATTTTTGGTCATATATGACGGATTCTCTCTGCCTGCAGGGCATGTCGCAGAGAGCTTCTCCAAGCTGTTGTATTTATACCAGAGAGGTCTCAGCCCCTATCCGTAACAAACAGAATGTCTACAACTCTTCATGGAGAGACTGTAGAGGACAAATAGTCTGTAATATCCCACCTGTCTCTCCTCGTGGGCTGTCTGTCCGTCGAGTCGACAGTACTCGAAGCCCTTCCACGCACAGTAGTCCTCTAAGATATCCAGCACTCGCGTCATCTGACTGAAGATCAGCACCCGTGAATCTACAGACACAGACCATTGAAACAGCACTGTGTAAGGCCTGGGAGTTCTTATTGTTGTCATACTGACAGTCAGTTAAAAACATGTTTATATATATATATATATATATCCAATGTTAAACAAGGTGTGCAAATTCTCTGTATTGCAATAAGCAATTATATACTGTTGCTGAATATCGCTAATGCAGTGGTCTTGATGGCAAATGCTGTTTTAAATAATCTTACTAAGTCTATTTTAAATGTGTAAAAGATGTCAATAAATATGGCAAGGAAGGGGGTCACTGTCTGCCAACTAAAAACGCTCTGAACTGCTACAGTGTCACCATCTAATCTACCATGTGGTCCTTGGTCTAGTCCTATTATTGTCGCAGCTCCGCATACAGCCATCCAATTGATCTTTTTATCTCACATTCAAATTAATGTTTACAAATACAAAATGATTTTTTTTTACACCTTTGACACCCCCCACCTGGTAGATTGCACAGCTGTGAGAATGCACTTCACATTTAACAAAAACATAAAAATTCCCAGACCAATCCAAGAAGACAAAATTCCCTGACCTCTTACTCAAATTCCCTGGTCTTAAACAAATTTCTCTTTGACTTCCCCCTTACCTTGTTCTTTGAGCTTCTGCAGAAGTTTGTTCAAGAGGACCATCTTGCCACAGTTGTCCACAAGATGCTGGTCCGTTGTGTACGGTGGTCCTGTAAAATGAATGTATGCCACGTAAGGTCCTACAGTAGTTTTTAATAATTTATTTCACACTTCATACAACACAGCAAGTCTACCCCAATTTTTTTTTGTCATTACAGCGGGTCATCGGTAAACATGCAAAATTTTTGGGAACCTGCCCTAGAATATATTTTTTGCTTCAAATCCATGCAGTATATGATACATTCCACAGCACTTTATAGCAACTTTTAAACACAGTCACCATCATTGTTTTGGTATTTTCTATTTTAAAACTTCACCACGACAGGAACTGTAAATCTGTGGCCCAGGAAGCACTTGTTGTTTACATACCTGGTTCCGCTCCGTCAAACAGGTAAGGATGGTTGCAACACTTCCTCAGCTGCATGAGAATGTTTAGCAGTCGCATCTTGTCTGATTTACCCGCCCCATTCACGACATCAATATCTTTCAGCAGGATCTTTGTGTACCTAGGAAGCAAGACCAGAAATATCTTCTAAAACATATGTTCTTGAACTGGTGCTTGCCTCGTAACCTGGAGTTACTGGGATCAAACCCCAGACCAGATGCCAATCCAGCCTTTTTCTAAACTTACAATTTGCCAAGTCGCCTAGTACCTGACATACAGGAAGCTGAAAGTACAGATGTGTACAAGTCCTGTTCTGAAGGCTGGCAGCCCCTCCTAACTGATGTCTATGCCAGCACATGGGTAAATATGTAACTGGTCGCGGACTGAATTCACATTCATAGGTTATAACAACCGTGGATGTAAGAATGTATGTTATTGTGTTAGTTCATTGAAAATTACACGATAAATGCGAGTTATCTAAGTTAGTTACCATCATAAAATAAAGGCTTTATTTATTAATAATAGATCCTTTACTGGAGGGAATCTGGCCATTATGACCTTTTCAAAGCGCTTCTGACATTCTATTATTAATACCACCATTAACTGAACTTCTTTGGAAAGCTGCAATTACTGCGTAAAAGTTATTCTTTACACATCCACCTCTCTTCATTGCCAGGTACACATTTGTACATCCAAATGAATTTTAGCCATGTGGAGTAATGAACAGCAAGAGAACTCAAACCTACATCCTCTCAACCAAGAGTCCAACCGCTACATCACCGATCAACTTGATCGAAATTCAAAATTGAATATGCTCAGGAAATTGCAGCTCAGCAAACTACAAGCAAATAAATCCATTTGGGCATATTAAAAAGGTAAGATATGTAGCTGCGCACCATTCTCGCTGCATCTTGCTGAGACCAATGTAGATCTTTGTCTCTTTCTTTGGCAGCAGTTTCTTCTCAACATCTGACTTGATGCGTCGTAACAGGAAGGGCCGCAACACCTGGAAAGAGAGAACACAAGTAGAAGAACAAACACAACTCTGTTAAACACCATGCAGGGTTAATACCGAGATTGGATAATAAAATGTGTGGCTTTCCTACTGCTAAAACATACCATTTTAAGGATGAAATTACCTAGCATCGAGGGTATTATCGAACAATGTAAGACAATGCCCTTTTAATTAAGCATAATTTTGGTAGTAGAAATTTTTGTTCTAGACAATAATATTCTAACACATTTACACTTGAATAAAACAAACTTTGAACCCAACTTTGAGGTTTTTAAAGGGTCTGGGTAAACCTGATCAAAAGAAAGAGTGAACATTCCTAAAATCCATAATGCAATTCCTTAGGTACAATCAGTTGGATAATACTGGTGTATTATGCTTTAAAGAAACGACCATAAATTCTTGAGTACTAAGTATTTCAAGTGTATATTAGATGAAGGCCCAGAAAAAATATTTATCTATGGGTAAAATGCATACATTCTATACAATCACATCGTAATGTTGCTCGATACCTGATGTGCAACATTACTAGATTATTTCAGACAATCTTACTTGGAATACTCAGCAAACAAAATATCAACCGAATTTCTGAACAGTGCCGTCCCGTTACTGGGATGTGTTGTTTAGCCATTGGTCACAATGTGAATGATTCCATCCTGCCCGATATTTAGCAACTAAACGTTTGTCAAACTCACATCATGCAGCCTCGTTACCAGTTCACTGTCGCCAAAGCATTTGTTTGTGCTGAACCATGCATCAAAGTCCTACAACACAAACAACAAAATACACTGAATTAAACATATAGAGGTGTAACGATACTTACACTAATACCGCAATAGTCAATGTAATGATGCAATACTATGGATAGTAAATTAAACAATCGGTAGTTTACATTATAGTACACTGAACTATCTATAGTAAAGAAAATTGCCACAAGTCAGCAGGGCTACCTGTGTCATTGTAATAACAGAAATAAGCATGTTTTTCAACTATATTGGATAATTTTATTTATTTATCGACCTGACATCAACAACAAGCATTATTAACAGATTCAGCATTTTTAATCAACTACCTCCAAGATTATGCGATAGCGCCACCTATCAGTTATGTTTTGGAACTGTTTTCCTGGCTATTCGCCATGCCATCGCAAAAGTTTTGAAACTATCGCAATACCATGGCAATAGTTACACTGCTATCAGGACAGTCACCCATATAAACACGACATAAAACTAAGACCAGTTGTGCAAAGAGCAACAAGGGCACCAACATCTCACCCACACAGCTGCTGTGGCAATTCCATCCTCAAGCACACTGCTTGCCATAAGAGAACTTTCCTGCCGACCACCTCTGGCATGAACTCCCAGAGTAAACAGTTCTTCAAACATGGTAGGAGTTGCATTTGAATTGAACAACCGTTATTAGTACTAACAAATTCAGCGTTGCAATGGCGTTCAGTTAACCAATAAAACTTGCTGTTTAATAACCTAATTTGACACGAGACAACTTGAACTTACGTCAGCAGAATTGAAGACATCAGGAAGGAGGAAGTTAAGCAACGACCACAGTTCATGGAGGTTGTTCTGAAGTGGTGTTCCTGTCAACAGCAAGCGATTCGCTGACTTGAACTCTCGCACGATCTCAGACAACTGAAACAGACGTATACTAATGAATACAAAAGGCTGGCTTACACGATCAATTTGTACCCCAATTGGATGGGCAACACTGCGTCGCATAACAATAAAAAAGCTACGCCATGTCGCATGACAATGGGCAGCTAAATTATACATGCGTTTAGATGAGTGACAACGTTTAGACGATGTTGACCTATTTATTACGAGCTTTGATGAAAGGCCATTATAGGAAGAACAGCTGTTGCATGCTATAAAATTTGACAGCTATTTCTATTTTACAAAGAACAAAGTTACATCCTAACCTTCGATTTCTCATTCTTGATTCGGTGTGCCTCATCAATCACCAGGTAGCGCCAGTTGAACTTCTTGAACACCGACTTCTCTCGGATGACCATCTCATAAGACGTGACACAACAATCCCAATCTCCCGGCATGATGACATCACGGATCATGGCCACCTGCAGGGCAAATGTGGAACTACTTATGTCCAGTGGCACAATTGACTGCACTGAAAATCTTTGTGCTAACTTGCGAGAATGAGTTTATTAATATGTAATATTGCGTGCAGCAATGTCCCAGCACTGGTTCTAATTTTCTACAAGTCAACAATCAAATCTATTGTCTTCATACACCATAGGTATCAACATGATCCCTTTTGGGCGGGAAATACCACCTTTTCATCTTTTTGGACAAAATGGTCTGTTTTGTCAGATTTTTTATGGTTTAATTGAAAATACAAATAAAAAAGTGGCAGGTCTGCATATCAGAGGTGGGGCAATTACACCACAAATGTAATCGATTACGATTACTGTTCAATTGTATGAGTATGGTTACAATTTTACAACTACAAAGCCTTGTAGTTGAGACCACAGAAATATATAATTGTAATTATAATCATGATTAAGATTACTTTGGCAATGTAATTGTACACAATTATTAAAAACCACAATTACACACGATTATGTTTACTCCATCTCTGCTTGATACACAGGAAATTGACACTTTGGCAACAAACTGAACTCACTCTTTTTGCTTGATCCCCAATCAGACAAACGACCCTAATCGTGGGCACCCAGCGCTTAAACTCTGCAACCCAGTTAGACAGCGTAGACTTCGGTGCGATGACAAGATGAGGGGACGGAATGTTGCGATGGTGCTTCATGTAGCCAAGCAACGAGATCGTCTGCAGCGTCTTGCCGAGTCCCTGGGGAAGAGAAACACAGGGTAACGGGGTGGGAAGACAGGCGAGGGGCCAGAGATTGATCTAAACAATTTGCGTATATAGTCTTTTATTTAATTTCTGCACTAGCAGATCTATCCAAAATAAGTGGTATAGATAACTAAAAAATACACCAGGATTAAGTGATGGTTTCCAACCATTGATGTATCAGTACCCTGAAATAGATTTGTGGGGGGTGTGTGTGCTTTGTTTTGCGTCATACATCAAAGTATTCCCCCAAAACATTATTTACACATGCAGAGTTTTGGATTATAACAACTGAAAATAATATATATATGAAGTTGACCACTGTTCGATGTAATTCTGAGGTACAACCTTGATGAGTCTTACCATGCTTTTCTACTAATTTAAAAAACATTTTTATTTTTAAACAATGCACCAGCCCTTCTGTGCCAGCGTGACTTACCATCTCGTCGGCAAGGATGCCGTTGATGCCGTGTTCGTAGAGTGAGATCATCCAGTTGAGTCCACGCACCTGATAGTCCCTCATCTCTCCGCCTTTTACATCTGTAACACACACAACAGTCTGAACCTGCACTGGTTCACAGCCTGCACTGGTTCACTGCACAGGGGCCAGCACGTATTGTTATCTTGGTGATGACTGGCTTGCTGCAACGGTTTCATTGATTAGGTAAGCTATTTTGGAAGATCTTGTGCATCAGTTATTCAGGTTCTAGTGTGCTTACATATAATAAGTTGACAATTATTATGGCTTCAATGTAAACAAAGCCAAAGCATTGTCTATGTATTCAAAGAAAACGTAATGGGTAACTTGCGAAAGTTTGAATAGCCTTTTATAATAGATAGAGATGGCTATACATAGCTACTTTGCCTTTTTCTGCCGAATTCCAGTTATGTACCTAAGAAGTGTACTTACATGCGGGCGATTTGTCGAAAATGAGCTGATGACTCTCTTTCTTACGACTGGATTGTAGAAGCTCCTCATCTTCTTCTTTCTCTGTGCGTCGGTGACGGTGACTGAAAGACAGTGGCTGTTGAGAAGGATCTAAAGACATGGGAACCTTCACATCTTAACTTCCATGTGGAAGTTTATTAAGGTTAAGACTTGAAGTATTACGCATCGCATTACTCAATTATTATTATTGTGATGTACTTGCTACACTTTTTTTTAATTTGCAATAAAATATTGTATTTGCAATACTTTAAAGAAAATAAAATACTCACAATAATGCATTGGAAATTAATTAATATAAAATTATTGCAAACGAATTAATGTAAAACGTACAGGATGATGTGACTGGGGTATATTCTATTATTTGTCTGCATGATAAAAATTATATTTATATATGTTGCATATGAAATAAACAATGCTTCTTCCTTGTCTTATTATTAAATATTACATAAACTATATTGTAATATGGAAAAGTATTACAAAAGTTAAATACAAATGTTTTCGCATTTGGCCTCAACGTTTCTCTCTACTCACTCCCCTGCTTCCATCAACTTTGACTTCTCGTCCTTTTTGAACTTTGGCCTCCCGGGTTTCATCTTGAGCGGACTGATGGGAGTTTTATTCCCCGTCCCATCGCCTCCTGTTGTCATGAAGTGGGAAAACAGTTCCGTTTGGTGCAGTAGGAAATCAAAGCGGTTCCCACGATCACACTCCTAAAACAGCAAAAACAACCTTTTTTAAAGGGTCATAGTCGTTTTGATCATAAAATTATATTATACAGCATAAAACATATATATATCTATTCTAACATAACTATACAAATGCGTTTTGGTGAATTATAAAAAAATACTTTGTTTTGGTGTAAATATCATGTTTACATTGTGTGTGGAGAACGTGTTGTTTTACAAGTGTTAATGATAGGCTCCCATGAATGCTTGACCCTAATAAACTTTGTCCACTGGTATTGGACATTGTCGATAGCTATTCGCGAATGTACTAAATAGCAAGGTCAATATTCACAAACAGATAATAAAAAAACTGTGGTTAATTAAAACACATTTTTAGAATGTTGAGTTTACGGGTGCTGCACTAGCATGTATGCCAGGAACAGCACAGGTCTATCATGACCATGAATGCTGTATACGTCTTGTAAAGCTATGTACAATGATCACAGATTTGACCAATTATCTGGATAGGGTGCGTCACAGTTAACAATAAAACACTTACAATCTTATCAGTAAATGCATCTTTATTTATCTTGGTCCCTTCTGAAGTTCCAGGTTTCTCCTCGTGCCCCTTTGGAGGCTTTTTAAGCATCAGAGTCGGTGGTGGTGGCGGCTGCAAACAGACATAAACATGAAGTACCATGCTTGGCATAAAAATGCTGTTTCACCTAAACAGAAAAATGTTATGGGGACTGTAAATCTGTAACTTGACCCACCATCCTGAAATTGTAATATATTATTTACCTAATAAAGGACTATGCACAGTTAAAAGATGGTGGACTTGTCCCACATTCTCATTTTTGGTGCTGAAATTTGTAAAATAGAGAAAAAGGTAAAGGTTAAGGCTGAACTATTCTGAAAGTATAGCAACTAGAAGCTTAATGAACTGATAGGTTATTGCCAGTATCCCTGACAACAGATAGTAGCAATTTGGACATTGTACTATAACACATACAAAAATACAGACTGCTGAATTCCTTCTCGAAAATAGATTCTTTCAGTTTTCGTGCACTCTGTATACCCATTGTACTTTGCTCTGTCATTCCTGAATTTTGCATAGATAATCTCTACCAATATGTCTACATATTCAGTAAATCTCAGATGTGTAGCTTGTAACCTTTTCAAGTTAAAAACACCTGAAAACAAATAAAAAATAACAGGTGCGTTTTTGGTCGCTTACCCCCTTCACATTATGGGGTGTTAGACATAATTTGCATGGAAATCCTTAGTTTTTTGGCAGAAGTGCTCAGGAATAGCTATTTACTCATTTGTTAAAATTTAAGCAAATTCTGAGACAAACTTTTTGACCATTGGTTGATTTTACACGGAATGACCCGTTAGTTCAAATTAAATAAAAATGCAATTTAAAATTAATCGAAATATTGATGAGGGTTTACTTTCTGTCCATAAAAAAGAAGGTGACACTGATTTATAGTTATTAACGATATTTGTCTGATATGCTACAGCATTAAATAGGCCTTAAATAAAAGTTCAGACAGACAAGTTATAATAAAAATATATCTTTAGAACTTCATAAATATAAACACAATTCCAACATGACGTTTTGACTTTTGTTGATGTGATCAAAATAATCATGCCTTTCTGTCGTGGTTGGCACTGACTCAATGGAGTATGAGTGGGATTTCCCGATAATCCACAATGATTATAATTTGTTTAACACAAATGCAAAAGCCATGTAATAAAGTGGCGGGTTCCCGACGTTTAACCAATCACATGCTTCAAACGAATCTTGAAACACTTGTTTACAAAACTCGTACAAAATATGACGAGTACGTCCAGCAAAGACAAAGTGTGCCCGTACATCCATTGATTTACTTCCGTACTTACATTCCTGACCCACCAACCAATAGTACACGTTATATTTAGGATTCCCGGGTTGTCTGACGCCGTTACTCCAGTTCAAGACAAGTCAAGAACATTCCAAATCAAAAGAAAAATGTACTCATCAGGATCAACCCTGGCCTTTGCCTAAGTCATTGTCGTCTTTCGGCACAATCATTCACACATACCTGCTGATCTGAAGCAGAGGATTCCTGACTTTCTGGTTCAGATTCGGATTCCGACATTTTGGCAGCAATTCACTTCCAAAACACCGGCAAATGCTCATCCGTTCTTTGTCAGTTCCCCGTGCTTTGCGTCACCGAAAATGGCGCGGATTTAAAAGTCTGGACACCAAAATTATTAATATAAACTTTTAAAAATAAAATTTCAAAGACGCATAAAAAACAAGTAATTGTTATTATTATTACTCATGTTGACTATTATTACTACAGTGCATATACAAAATGTTACTTTTAGAAAACGTACGAATTTGGTTTCGCGATTAACAAAATAATGGCTGGTTCCGCCACCTGGCGACTGGGCAATGCGATAAGAATTCGTTACCCTTGATTACCCAAGTTCCGTGATGAGGCGCCACCGTTTATCAGGGGCTCGCCACTAGAGTAGAGCCAAAGAGTGTAATATTGATCAGTATAAGGCTCTATGGTTGAGCCGCAAATTGGTGACAAGACAAAAATCAAAGTGTATCGTTTTAACACTGATGGTGATAAACAACATTTACAAAATGATCTAGACAGATTAGTGAAATGGTCTGAGAAACGGCAGACGTTCAATTTTGTGAAATGTAAATGCCTACATACAGGACATGGGAACTTGGATGTAAACTATACAATGGGATATACCGTTCTGGTTACTACTGTAAAAGAAAAGGACTTAGGAGTTACAATAAGTGCTGATATGATAGTTTCACAGCAGTGTGGTATTGCAGCTTCAAAGGGTAATCAAATTCCTGGGTTGATTAGAAGAAACATAACTCGCAAGGATAAAAAGCTAATTATACCTCTGTATAAAGCAATAGTTTGACCTCATTTAGAATACTGTATACAAGCGTGGAGACCATATCGTAAGAAGGATATAGATACATTTGAACGCATACAGAGGAGAGCAACTAAAATTATTCCAGAACTGAGAGACCTTAGTTATGAAGAACGCCTGACAGAGTGTGGTTTAACAACTCTAGAGACAAGGAGGTTAATTAAGAGGAGATCAGATTGAAGTTTTTAAGATATTGAATGGGTATGAAAATATTGATAGAAATATGTGTTTCTCACTCAAGAAATATAGCAGAACTAGAGGACATCGGGTAAAGTTAGTAAAGGATCAGTGTAGATTGGATATCAGGAAGTACTCATTCTCACAGAGGACAGTAAATGAATGGAACAAATTATCTACGGATTGCATAACCACTAGGAGCGTGAATATGTCAAATACTTTAAACCCTGTATGATATGCATTTGTATGAAAAAAATCACGCAGTTCAAAGTTGGTTTTATCCAATCACGTGGACATGAAAACCCCGGGATGAGAAAGGGTTTTATTCTTTTTGGGTAAACAATAGCAGGTTTTTTAAGCCCTCGTGTTTTGAAAAAAAATCGTCGTATATTTAGTACAAGTGGTTTTGTCAGAACGTAGCCTGGGAAGTGCACTCACAATATTTGGCCAAATGGATACGTAATCATTGTTACATGTACTGGTAACAATGTTTCAAATTGCATGTCAATCACAGGCTGTTATGAAGTTGCCTAAAATAGCAGGTGGCCTGGACGGGATGCGATATACTGTGGCTGCAATTGTTTCTTCTTGTGCCACTTCAGAAGCTAGGCAGTGAGCATATCTTCCCAGAGGCCGTAATTAGAATCATATTTGAGGAATATTTCATATAGTTACAATTTTCATTACCAAGTCAGCTGATCGTTAAAGTAGACCTACACAGCGGTTTTAAATAAATCCTCACAGGAAGAAATGGCTGCTAATATGTCCTACAGGTAAGTAAGCCTAATTGCAAACGTTCCTATAATATATGCATGCATTTAGTGCGAACGAGAAATTATAACGTTCATTGCCGAATAAAAAGTACATTTCATCGAGCGCGCCAGGATTCGAACCTGGAATCTTCTGCTCCGTAGGCAGACGCGTTATCCATTGCGCCACGCGCCCGTGTTCCAACATACGTCAACGTTATCGCGCCCTGTCAGAGCGTCATCCATTGCGCCACAGGCACAGACCCGTGTTGAACACGTACAGCACTACTTGATACACAGAGGGCCAGTGACACGCTCTGCATGCTCTGTCAATATGAAAACAATTATTGGCAAGTCACAAACTGGCAAGTCAAGCCAAATCTCAAACAAATGACCTCGGAGTCAAAGACAAAGTCAAGTCTCGGGCCACCTCTTGATCAGTGGCCGGTTGCATGACAGTGGCCAGTTGCATGACACAGGCCTAAGTCAACTTCCAGCCCAAGTTAGACTATTTATCACATAGGTGGCACTTAACCACTAGGGGTGGTTGCATGACAGGTGCCCAGCTGAGTTCCTACCCAGAGTAGGACACCAATCCTGGGGCAACCCTGACTGAGCAGCCCCAACATTCCTAGCCCTAGGTGTCATCTAGGCAGTGTACAAATGGATTGGATGATTCACAATGCAGTTCATTCAATTCTGCTAACCACCTCACAAGAGGATGCAAATGAATGAATGAATGAATGTTGTGCTGTAGTAGATACTGTTGATGTTATGTTGAACTGTTGATAAGGCAAGCATATGGTGGACGCGGATGGTGTGGAGAGGTTCAACAACATGTTCAACGAGAACTCGATGTTACTCACACTCACAGGGAACAGCAACTAGCATATGCGCGTTAAAGTGCTACAACAAACAGTCGATGCCATCACGGCCAAGAAAATCGCCTTACTGGCCGAGCACAACACAGCAATGATTGCAGTGGCGTATCAACCAATAGGCACTATAGGCATAGGCACGTACCTAGGGCCCACGAAGGCAAGGGGCCCACGAAAATAGCCAAGCATATTTTTGTAGACTGAATGTTCCCGAAAACCAGCCATGTTTTCGCATATCCTGATGTAGGCCTTACATGTTTTAATGTTTTTACAGACATTATAGAGGTGTTATTAAGGAGTGATCAGTATTTATCGTGGAGCGAATGAGGGGGACGTATTAGCTGGATCTGAAATCCAACTCACCCCCTAATCCTGTGCACTAAAAACTGAGCCCTCCCTTCATTCCTTGGTTCCCCTCCTGATAAGTTATGGCCGCTCCCTGTTTTCAGCAGTGCTTTCTGAAATGGCAACCGCGAAGTGCGAACGCACACGAAACAGTGATGCGAACAAGTTGTGGTCGGGTAATAATGTAACAGGTTTACACAAATACGTTTGTTGTTGCATGTTTTATTACAGGAACAAAGAAAGAGGCCAGCATAGTATTCTTGCCTGTAGGATTTGGCTTTTGGTAATATCGGTTGCTCACACTTTCGCCGGTGACGAGGTGTGTACGGAATTAATGTCCTGTGATACGGCGGCATTTTATAGATTATAATAATTAAGTTTTTTGTTATTCACCCAGTAACCATACAAGTTATATGTTAGATTAAGTAGGTTAGCAACATTTGAAAAGTAAGATTATACACATGTACTGTAATAATATATAAATTATGAAGTTACAAAATAATTACAATAAATTAGCATACTTTGGATGATGAGGTGGTTAAAATATAAACAAACCCAAAATAAGATTGACAGAGTAAATCACGATTAAAATTATGTGTATTTGCGTTTTAATAATTGCTGTATGCACCCGTGTGAAATCATTGTCTAAGACGCGGCAGATTGGTAAATTACTCAAGAATTGATAGACCATTTTACAGGAAACCCACCATCACATAACTTGGACAAGGATCTTTACAAATCGGCGAGATCGTACACGGCCAATACAAGATACGTACAACGGAAATTCTTTATTCGAAAGCCTGCTAACGAGGAGAGTGTAACGAAGGACTGATTGATGTATTCTCCATCAACTGGAAATATTTATTGTTATGTATGTAAGCTATTCAGGAGCGGAAGTGATAGCTTTTCTCCGAATGGTTTCAATGACTGGAAAAATGCGCACAGAATCACGACACATGAGCGTAGCGATAGTCACTTAGTATAGCTGTAAAGAAGGGGTTCGAAAATGCCAAAGCGCACCATGTTGATTCTGCGATCGCAAAGCAGCTGGAGAATGAGAGCAATACTAGTAGTATGTTGGTGTTTTTGAATCCTTAAAAATGTGCAGATTTGGGGCTCATTCTGATTGGTTGAAATT
>SDWI01001304.1:29824-49643 GCA_009193005.1 Lamellibrachia luymesi
CCTCTCTCTCTCTCTCTTTCTCATCTCTCTCTCTCTCTTCTCTCTCTGTCTCAGCTCTCTCTCTCCCCCCCCTCTCTCTCTCTGAACGTATGTGTGCGTGTACGTGCTTGCTTGCAAATGGTAACATACGGAGCTACCAAATTGGTGTTTGGAAAGCAACTTCTTAAACCACAGTTTTTGCCTTAGACGACGGCATGCATGAAATACAGCTGTTTTCGCAATACCGATATTAGAATAGTTATGTTTCTAATATGCCATTTTATACGTAATACTCATATTTCAAATAATGTAGCAGATGCATTTAAAAAACAAAACATTAAACATGATATATGGACAACGACGCCGATGGCTTTTTGAGACTGCCACTTGATAATGTAACATTAAAAAAAATCAACTCGGTTACTCGTGACTATAAAATAACTTAATCTATTTTTAAAAGAAACCTATTCTACGAATAAAGTTAAGTTGCCGCCTTTAAATTTAAGTGACATATGTCGAAGCACTAACGCACACTCGTTCCATCATCTGGTTGTTCGGTGTTAAATTACCTACACATATCCTTACAAACTTGAGTCATAGTGGACGATCCATAATTTCGACATAGATTTGCCACCCGCGGCCGACACGTGGGTACAAGCTATGTACGGAGCAAATCATCACTAAAAGGTCCCTCCTCAATTATATTTTTTGTTTGTCTCATTAAAATTCCTTTTGCGAAAAATCAAACGTTCCTAATATAAATTGCATCATGCTAGCTCGTTTGTGCAACTTTTATATGTAGTTGTGTGTGAAATCATCAGACAAACTATTAAATTACTTAATGTTTTGTCAAACATTAAGTAAAGTGAAATGGAAACGCTAAAAACTCTGAATTTCACCATTGGTGGAATTTCGTAACTTTGTCATGTGATCTGCGACATGATGGATGTCGCGCCCAATGAGAGGCGTTGACCCGCACATTGTACAATTATACAATGTTAGATTAGAACTAGATTTGCTAAATCAGTTGAGGATGGAATATCTAGTACAGCAATGTCTCATTGATTAAAGTTTTACATTCGTATTGCTTTCTTGCAATGTAAATTAAACGTAGCACATAATTGAACAAATAGCGTGCCTGAAGGGAAACAACGGAAACGAGAAATACTAAAATAAGAATGTTATTCATACAAATACAATTCAACACTCCCACCAGAAATCCAACACATTATATAACACCACCATCATACGAAATTTCATCGTGGCCTGAAAAAAGTCTCCGTTGGCGTTCTACTGGGTCAGAGAAGTATTTGTAATGCAGTGGCTCCATTTCGCTTAAATTACCAAAGTAAAAGAGTTAAATGCTTGCATCTTGCAGTTTATACATTTTTTACACAGTGTCTACAGTTGATTTATAACAAAATTAGATACATTATAATAACTATTGCAAGTTAAGATTAATTGTATTCCATTTTATTTTAATAACTACTATCAGCCCCATTTAAGTAGTTATGTAATTTATTCTAAAAAAGGGTCCAATGTCATAATGTGTTCATCCTCCTTGTTCCCTGCTCGTGGGGCGAGGGTCAGGTACAGTATTGTATTATAAATATATAATAAATTCAGTAAATACATAAATCTACTATCAATCTTGTTTAAATAATTATGTTATTAAAATGTTTAAACGCCCAGTGCCATAATGGTATTCAGTCTTAAAATCACATTGCTAAGCTAAATAAGGAATATTCAACAGTGCACCAAGCTAACTGCTTTGTCAACCATAGCAATTGATTGCGTTTTTTTTTAAATATAATAAGCGATATTTAAGGAGATTTACTTATAGACGTTCAACAATAATTGGCAGGCCTGGGCCGGTGTGAGATTGTATTTTCCTAGTGTCTCTGTTACATCATCGATCCGTCGTTTTCTCGGCCGCTTCTTCCTTTCTTTCAGCATATTTTAATTTTGTATGCTCTTGTAGCTGATTTGTCTGCATCCTGACCAAATGGCAAAACCATTTTTATCTATGTGATCAACGCGCACATGCTAAGACCTGAAATATTTGAGGGAATTGTGCAACATCACAGTGTTGATATCAGTGGCGATCTTCTGCGAGGAGACGGCACCACGTGACGATGTGGATGATATAGTCAATAACTGGTCGTTTTTATAACTATTTTTTGCAAGCACAAAGGCTCGCACACACGCATGCATAGTTACCTCAACCACTCGCAACTTAACTGATTCTAGCTCTGTCGCAACCGCCTTAATCATACACAATAAAGCGAAGCTACCGCTGGAAACATCAATTGATGTATGCCGATTTCACGGGTAGTTTACTGATATAATATTCGCCCACAGACGCACGCCACATTCATATTTATCGTCGTACTAGCATATAATTGATGCAATCTTCGCTATAGCCTTAAGTTAGCATAGCTGTTGTGCTAAAACTTAACAAGAAAACACAGCTGCACATATCAAGTACGGCCGTGGTCATTAACTTGAACATGTCTTCAGATCGCCGAAAACCCGCATCGTGTTGTTACATTATCCATGTCGCGTGAATGCTTTTACACTTAACGTTATTTCGTTTATGGTCTGATCATGATTTACCCCTCCAGCTGAAAACGAAGCAACTACGTAATCTAACATACTCACTCACTCACTCACTCACTCACTCACTCACTCACTCACTCACTCACTCACTCACTCACTCACTCACTTGCGATCGATATTTCTGAAATGTGTTCTGTGTACGGGCAACGAAGTCAGATATTTCGGTTGTAAGCGTCAAGAAAAAAATAGTAAACTCAGTTCGACTGTGAGACGACTGACTAATGACTTCAGACAATGTTGTACATATTCAGGAGATTTCACTTCAATGGTCAGCTGGGACACACATACAACGTTCAACGTATGAATACGTGATACACGCTATCGTCTCTATGTACGAACATGGTGTGGGTAAACTATAATACGATGCAATATAACAACGATCGATACATATGTTTCATCTAATTAATTCAAGGATGCATTAGTACAACATGTATAGTAATCAGCAAAGTATAACCGTAAGAACATATTACGTTTCATTTGAATGGAGAGAGAGAGAGAGAGAGGGGGGAGTATGTTGCTTTGAATGGTAATCAGATTACTGAGAGCTGTTACGTGTACCCATTTCTCTCCCCCGGATAAAAAATACCCACAGCTACAATAATATATGCCTGTCTAGAATCCGGGCGCACATCGATTTCGACGTTATTATCATTCAATATGTACAGTAACCATGTACAATGCATGCACATTGCATACTGAACTACCGAACATGTAAATGTATACATGTTTTGCGTAAAAATACATTTAATCATATTTTTCAAAGCTCGAATTTACCTATTTAACCTGCATTGAGCGCCATATTGCTCCCTTTATCGCAAGATGACGACACTTAAATCGAGGTAAATATGCGAATTCAGGAATCGGAAAAGGTGATTAAATGTGTTTTACGCGCAACATGGTTAATCATTTACATGTATCAATATTCAGTATGCACTGTGCATGGTTACTGTACATAGTATATATTATAATGGCGAAATTGAGGTGGATTCTTAACTTTATATAAGTGCCACCATCTTGCGAATAAAAGGGGCAAGATGGCGTATAGTGCAGGTTAAATATACGAATTCGAGCTTCCAAAATGGTTCTTACGCACAACATGTTTAATGGTTTAAAAGTTCCGAAATCTAGATAAGTGCCGTTTTTGCTTTCTCAGCTTTCAATTAAATTTAATTCATTTGTTTAATTCAGACATAAATACACATATAATGATACATATAGTCGCACACGACAGTTAACAAAACAATGTAAAAACAAACAAAAACAGGTGAAACATAAAGCATACATACAATGTGATTACACAAAGTCTTTATGTATTAAGGTGACGTTACTCATATCAGAATGTTGTTACCGGAACAGCTGTTACGCCGAGTTATTCATCTAGTAGCACATTTTTTACCAAAATGTTTAAACAAAATTATAAAATTACTTTCATGAACTTGCAGAAAAATGCAACCAAAATCAACCTTGAGGAACATCGATTGTTCTCACAAACAATATACGCATCCTGCCTACTGAATATAATCTTATTTTATTTTATTGGCTTTCCACTCATAAATGCACCGTTTTTCACAACACGTAGGACTGTCAGGCAAGCTAATGGAATAGTATACTTGTGTTCTTGTGTATTAATACGTAATTTTTCTATACTCGCTATACTTAATGTTAATTCGGTATACTTAATATAATATACCGATGTTACAAACGACTGAAGATATTTATATTTATTATTGGGCAAGGGATAGATATTTTAAATCATTAGTAGCTATTTTATCGGTTGCAATTTTTTTTAAAGTCGAACGTTTTCATGTGGTGATCATTAGAATAGTTGAGCGTTTAACAATTTAGACTTTATCGTGTAAGAAAGGTATGGAATGACAATCACGACATTGTTCTCGAGTTTACTGCCAACGCCTAATGATAGAGCTTGCTTTATTTATTATTGAAAAATACATAGTTATTAAGAAACGCTGTTAAACTTTAACCCTATGTGTGATTAATTATAACTATTAAAGTAATTAGAGTGTTAATTAAAACATAATGGATATAGTGCAGATAAAGATATTATAAAGAATACACAGAAAGAAGTGAAACATCTTTTTCGGAAACCGCTTGCTAATGTAGACCAATGTGTCATATGTCAATAATATGGTGGTGATTCGATTAGAAAACTTGGACATAACGGTATAGACAGGCTGGTGGCGGTCTCTAAGCTACGTAGTGACGGGTTAATTAAACGGTTCGAGAATACAAGTGGTGGTAGTGATCATTATGTCCATGTAGGAAAACATACACTGCTTCAAAAAGTATTAACAAATCACAATTAACAAACAAGGTTGTAGCCTCACTTGAATGTATCCCAACTCATACATCTTGAAGATGTTTTGACTGCTTGATTTGTTATATAGAACTTAATCATTAATATGTATATCATCACACTAAAACATGTAGTCGTATCTATAACGTCGACATTTTTGTGAGAGACAAGACATCCCTTATCCAGTACACTTTAATGAGTGCATGCAACAAACGAAATGACCCAGTAACTATTGATGTTCCTTCCCCTGGTTTTCCAGCACAGACAAAAAAACACATCAAACTTCGTTTTACTGCACACTTTGGATCTGACAGCCCAATTACGGATGTCCAAGAAAAGACAAACATTGCAATCCTAACCAGGAGTGCAGCAATACTCTTGCATGACTCCTATTAAGTGCACATATCTCAAGAGGGCTGTTTACACGTTTATGAAAATTGTTGGACTCTCGATAAGCCATTGGCGTCCTTGTCAACTTGCCATATGGGCCTTTGACTTGGATGACAAATCTTGTTAAATCTTATGAAAAGTTATAGATGATGAGAATGGCGAAACTGAAACATTTTGGGGGAATGCTGCTAGGGCCGTAAAGAATAACATTCGCACTATGGATCAACCCTTCGATATCTACCCTTCTCCTGAAGATGTCATCATTGAAAAACTTGAGTCGAGGATATGTTAAGAACATAGTTAACATGGGATGCAACGTTAGTATATCAAAGTAGAAGCGCAGTCTACTGCTAATCGCAATTAGCCACGTTATAATTATAATTGTTTCGCCATTGTTGTTATATGTCGGCCTTTTTCATTCACCAGACAACTACATCGATGGTCTTGTTAAATGTACTGTCGCCATTGGGCTTCAGTGCTACATATGAACAAGTCAAAGCTTTCGAGAAGGCAGCTGTCTTGAACGGATCAATCGACGACTTGGCTCCAGGACTAGTGCAGACTGACGACGGTGGCGGATTCTGTCGGCGGATGGCAGACAACAAGAGACTAAGAGGAGACCAAATAGAAGTGTTTAAAATAGTGAATGGTTATGAGGATGTTGATTGGAATATGTTCTTCAAACTTAGAAAAGGCAGTAGAACAAGAGGACACAAAGCAGCATTAGTTAAGGAGCAGTGTAGGTTGGATATGAGAAAGTACTCTTTCTCACAGAGGGTGATAAATGGATGGAACAAACTGCCAAATGACTGTGTTAATGCTAGTAGTGTGAATATGATTAAAAAATATAATTGACAGATATTTGATAAGGGCGGGCTACACATAGATGAAAAAATTGTTGGGCTCTCGATAAGCCAATGGCTTCCTTGTCCACTTGCCATATGGAACTTGTTGGTTGGGATGGCAATCGTGTTACATTTTTTAAAACTTTCTTTACAAAGAGGATACTCTGAACGGCAAAGATACCACTCACGTAATGGGTATCATAACATGCCAAACAAAATAAGGCAAATTTCGACGTGCTGATGTCATGAAGCGCGAGATAGTTGGCACTGAAGACAATAACTGTGCATATGAAGATGCCGAATATGAGGATGAATACGAGGACGGATCGGAAGAGACAACAGGAACAATTTGTTGGTGAGAGCAAAGGAAATATTCCCGATGACAACTACCATGTGATGATGATATTCCGCCACAAATGTATAAACATATTTTGCATTTTGATAACGACCATGTGATGACCCACCCGATCATTAAAACAATTGTTTTATAACCAAAACGTCCGGTTCATTGCTGATTTCTACAGGATTAATAGACAACGGTCGACCGAATCGAGCCGTGCAATACTATTTCATCAGCGCCCTCTTGTTTATCCAGACGAACCAACGTGGCTCTTCTGTGAGTGGCGGCCAATTTGTGAACTAACAACATGTCCGCGCCTGTCTTCATTGAAAACTTGAAATCATGATTATCTTGTTGATGAAATTATTAGATTATGACATACAGCATGCAGGGAAAATGTGGTTGTGATTGATATAATTATCACACAATGATAAAACATATATCACGTTGTTCAAGTTCTTTCAATGGTACATCTGATAAATCAAAGCAATGTGAAATATGTCAAATACAAGTTTTGATCGATTCTGACAGCTGGGGATAGGTATGTGGCACTGCATACAACCTTTAGAAAGCCATGAACTGGTTGTGTGATTGTGTTTTACATCATAAATGTGTATATATTTCTTCACTCGTGTGTTTCTCACAAGTGGAACATATCACACAACTGTCACGTTGTGGGACATAGTCACGCCGCAAGGACAACGGTATCATATAAAATGTAGGTAGGTCGTCATGCCGTAATCACAGCTAGGGAACAGGTTTGACACTAAGCAAAGTTGATGTCGTGGGGCTTAGCGTCGTACATCGGTGTTTTTTCCCAAACCCTTGGTTATATTCTAGCCCCAGTACATTAGGAAGCTCACTTTGAGCGTCATATTTTTTATCGTTATATGGCGGGTAAGTATAAACGGTGGATCTCGGGATCGATTGCCGACGGAAGAACAACACGAAACTGTGTACTTTAAATTATATGTTTGGTCCAATGGTTCTTCCATGACAACGACAAGAACGCAAATAATTAAAGTATTACTGTCTCAGCAACGAATACCTCATATCAACAGTTACTGATATTTAACATAAATCGTTACCTGAATAACAATGTTAGAATCAGAACGTAAAAATCGGCTGATCTGGCATTTGAACAACTTCGAAAGCGATTGCGTTGGTAGAGATACGAGATTGTTTCAGCGAATGGTAAAATATTCGCGCAAACTTACGAATTGTACTTCCGTCGACAATCACACGATTTCGCCTTTATGTTAGTGTTATATTATGCACCACAAGCGCCACGGGTTATTTTGGGTAGGCTCTTTTGTATAGTGTATGTGACACTTACAGCATGACATATCATGACATGTTATGCTATAATTTCAAGTTTCATGTATGAGGAGGTGGACCTGCTGGTCGGTAGCCATCGGTCCACCAAGTGTGCAGTGACCACTGTCCAACCCCTGGTTATTCTTCACTGGAGCCACATAGACGTCGAGTTCATCATCCTACGAGCAAGGAATGGTGGGTAATATCACGCAGCCGTTTGCCCTCCTCGAATTTTGGGGTTATTTGTAGCCTAGAATTCCTTAGAAAGTATGAATTTTTCTTCGGGAATTTAATCATCTTGAAAGCATCGACAACTCAAGTGTTTTGTGTCTAAGCTGTGTTGTCAACTGTGCAGGGAGTCTTAGGATCTCACAACCAATACAGTTAACATTACATCCCCTGTTCTGTAAACTTCACAAGAAATAATGACCACCTGATGGGGACACCATTCAAAGTAAGCCATATTTTGCGCGTAGTTGCACATTCATTCAGTAATTACAGCATATCTGAATGCTTTTAAAGTAGTTGAGTTGGTGTTCGTATGAATAGCAATGTTAGCATCAGAACGCAAAAATCGACAGATCTGACATACGAACAACTTCGAATGCGATTCCGTAAGTATATGTACGCGATTTGATATGCACATTGTAAACGATTCGCGCAAAATTACTTGTTATACTTCCGTGGACAATCTCGCACGATTTCACCTTAATGCTAGTGTTATGTTATACACCAGAGGCGCCACGGGTTATTTCGTGTAGACCCTTTTATAAAATATATGTGATACTTAAAGCATCACAGATGATGAAATTTTTTTTATAATTTAAAGTTTCATGTATGAGGAGGTGGACCTAATGTTAAAAGACTTCAATTATTATGCTGTGACTAGTTGTAATTTAAGGGCAAATAAATTAAATAAATGCATCCTTTTGTCACAGCCAGCTCCTCATGGAGAGGGCATCTTGAACGCAGTGTTCAGTCGAAGTACTGGCCACCTGGTGGCAGGATGTGAGGAGGGCTGGTACCCGTGGAAGATCGGCCAATCAACGATGTTTTTTTAAGGAACCCTAACTGTTTTTAATAAAATGTTATTGTCATCTGTGTAATAAAAATGTTTTGGTTTAAATATAATTACATGCTAAACATCAAAGTTGATGGTCATTAGCAAATAGCTCAACTAAAATGTGTTGCATTGTATCTATGTAAAAAGCGTTATATAACTGAGTAGGGATTAAAAGGGTTTAACTTCAGCCTATGTATTAGATAAAACAATGTAATCCTTTACAGCAAGCAAGCCAGCACACCAGGGTTCCATATTCGTGTGGACAGTGCCCACTACTTTGGGCAGTAACCGTCGGTCCACCAAGTGTGCACTGACCATTGTCCAATCCCAGATTGTTCTTGACAGGAGCCACACGGACGTCGTGTTCATCGTCATCCCATGAGCAAGGAATAATGGGTAATATCACGTGGCTGTTTGTACTCCTCGAGGTCCGGGTTACGTGTAGCCGAGAATTGGTTAGAAAGTGTGATTTTTTCTTCGGGAAATTAATCATCTTGAAAGCTTCGACAATTCAAATGTTTTGTGTTTACAATGTGTTGTCAACTGTGCAGGGAGTGTTAAGATCTCACAATCAAGACAGTTAACATTAAATAGCCCCTGTTCTGTAAATTGCGTAAAAAAGAATGACCAACAGATGGGGAAACCATTCAAAGTACGCGATTATGTTGCGCGTAGTTGCACAGTGTTAAAGATAGAAGACCGCTGTTTGAATCTTTTAAAGTTAAATGAAAACAGTTTTGTTCTCTCCACATTGTCCCACTTCATTCAGCTGTATAAACGAGAATAGACAGTGGTGAAATTATGTGAACAGAGAGCTTTCAAGCAGTAATTGAAGCATGGCTCAATGCTTTTTAAAGTAGTTGAGTTGGTGTTCGAATGAATAACAATGTTAGTTAAAGAACGCAATAATCGACTGATCTGAAATTATGCCATTGCGTAAGTATATATTAAATTACCTGTTGTACTTCCGTCGACAATATCACACGATTTCACCTTAATGTTAATGTTATATTATGCACCAGAGGCGCCACGGGTTATTTCGTGTAGGCTCTTTTATAAACTGTATGTCATATTTAAAGCTAGACAGACGATGACATTTTTGTTATAATTTAAAGTTTCAGGAGGTGGATCTGCTGTTAAATTACATCAATTATTAAGTTGTGACTAGTTGTAGTTTCAGAGCTGAGAAATTTAATTAGTGCTTTTCTTTTGCCACTGCCAGCTCCTCGTGTTGCATAGCCCCGAAGAGGGCATCTTGAACATGGTGTTCAGTCGAAGTACTGGCCACCTGGTGGCAGGATGTGAGAAGGGCTGCTACGCGTGGAAGATCGGCCAATCAACGATGTGTTTTTAAGAACCCCATTTTAAAAAGTAAAATGTTATTGTTATCTGCGTAACTGGAATGTTTCGGTTTTAATATAATTACATGCTAAACATCAGAGTCGATTGTCATTAGCAAATAGCTCACCTAAAATATATATTGCACTGTCTCTGTGTAAAAAAACTTTATATAATTGAGTAGGGATTAATAGGGCCTATTTAACCTATGTATTAAATCAAGGAATGCATTCCCTTGTAGCAAGTAAGTCAGCACACCAGGGTTGCATGTTCGTGTGGATAGTGTCCTCTACGTCGGTCCTCAAGTGTGCAGTGACCACTGTCCAACCCCTGATTTTTCATGACTGTAGCCAGACAGACGTCGAGTTCATCATTCCAGGAGCAAGAAATGGTGGGTGATACACGCAGCAGTTTGCCCTCCTCGAGTTCAGGGTTATGTGTAGCCTAGAATTCCATAGAAAGTGTGAATTTATCTTCGGGAATTTAATCATCTTGAAAGCTTCGACAATTCAGGTGTTTTCTGTTTATAATGTGTTGTCAACTGTGCTTTGAGTGTTAAGATCTCACAACATCCAATTTTTTCATTACAAAACCCCTGTTCTGCAAATGTCATAAGAAAGAATGACCACCAGAAGGGGACACCATTCAAAGTAAACCATTATGATGCGCGTAGTTGCACAGTGTTTGCGATAGAGGACCGCTGTGTGAATCGTTTAGCTGCAAATGAAACCAGTTTGTTTCTCTTCACATTGCCCCAGTTCACTTAGCTGTATAAACGAGTATAGACAGTTATGGACTTATGTGAACATAGAACTTTTGCTGCGGAATGGCTGAATGCTTTTTAAAAGTAGTTGAGTTGGTGTTAAAATGAACATGTCTTCTAATGGTGAAGTGTAAAGTGCTTTGATTTGGACTACCCAGTAATAAGATAAAATTAGTCGACGGTATTAACCACAAAACTAATCAGAACAGGTAGGCCAGAAACATCTCTATTGCATATGGTTCTGCCTTCGGTAATTCTTGAGACAAGAACTCCCGCGACAGAACGTCGGACTGTCGTTCGTGGGGACCGGGCGGGGTTTGAGTCAACCTACTGCCGTTTCGAAACTTTGGCAATTTGGTTCATCCCACTGTGTCATTCGGATGAAATACTAAAAACCGTTGGTCGATTTTACCTTGTGTCTGTATTAGTCAGGCAGACAAGTCCAAGATTTAGGCTGGATCAGGTTTGTGGTCTAGCTTTTTTCTGCTGATTTAACATGACTAGGGTATATATCGTCAGAAAATGCCGGATGACACCTTGTCACCCTTGAACAATTGTCTTCGATTGTATAAATATAATATGGCCGCCTCCATTTCAGTATTTTGATGATACATCCAATTATAGTTTGAATTTCACAATTATTCTAAATAGATTGAGTGTCTAGATACACTTGCCATCAAACAGTGAAACATACATTATGATCGGGCATTTAATTTGCATAAATCCAATATGGCCGCCACTGTATCAGTGTTTTGATCATATATCCAATTATTTTGGAATTTCACAATTATTCTAAATGTCATTTAATTATTGGGGGCTCGAGGCATCAATGGCCGCCACCATATCAGTGCTTATCATAACCATTATCTCCAAATATAATTGCATTTTCCCAGTGACTCTAAATTCCATTTAGTTTATGGGTGCTTAAAACCTGTACGATTTAAAAAAAAATTATGATTGGGCATTTATTGTTTATTTGCATACATCTAATATGGCCGCCTCCTTAAGGTTATGAAGTGACCTTGACATTGAACGTGACCTTGACATTAAACGGTCCCTTAATGTGAAGGTCACACTGTTTTCAACAAATTAATAACAGTCTCTATATATAATTTTAATGTTGCTACTTCCATTTTTACATTTGTTGTGTGCATGACATGCACATAACACATGACAGCCTTGCATTGTTGCAACCACACATTGTCTGTTTTTATCACAGCTGGCATGGGAGCATTAGTTTGACCTAGAAGTGATACAGAATGCCCAGATCGCACTACTTTTAGAACAGTAACTTTCCCAATGCCAAGACAGCAGGTAACCATGTCACATCCCGAAAGCGCTTGGGCTGGCAGGATTTCTGGAATTATGTCTTTGTTTTTATCCAGTCAAGCCAATATGTTCAATGACCCGGTCTTTCATTGGGGACAGCATTGTCACCAATATTTTCAGATCATCCTTTAGGCAATACTGTAAAAGGAGCACGAACACGTCGGTGTCATCAGATAACACAGTAATTCCACTGGGTTCTTCTTTTCCATTAGCATCTACTGTACTATGTTGTTGTCAGCCTCTTCTTGAGTGATGTCCATGCCCCTTCTCTGAATGATAACTCCACCATCGCTGATTTCCACATTAGCTCTGTCTTGCCCTGCGATAACGAACTTGTGTTGGTTTAGGTGGTCATGGTTGAATGACTCGTCGTTTATCAGTTCTGTGCAGATAATGTCCACTATTTGTTGTTTATTCTCGGTTACTGTCAACACCACTTTCAGTGGTGGCAATTCGGTATTTGCCTTAAGTCGATGCGTTCTGCTCGCTTCGGTGATTCTGGCACCTCTTATGATACTTTCCTTTGCGCAGTAGCATTTCGATGTGACCTCTGAATTTTTTTCACAAACTCCTTCACTGTCCCACCTGTTGGCCAATGAACCACTCAGAGCAGGGCTGAACCATCGATGACTGTGGCGTCTGTATTTGATGCATGTCTTGCTGACACTTCAACTTGAAGTTGTTCCTTTAGGACATATTTGGCTTTTGAAATCCTCATTTCCCCTACCTCTGTGAACATTGATGTGAATGTGAACATCGTTGATGTCCACGTCACGGGAACTGCCCTGAAGCCCTATCACCCGGGAGTAAATCAGGCCGGTGTCAAAAATCTTGCTTCTCCAACCAGCACATGTTGCTTTGTCACTGGTTATTACTTTCTTCGGTATTGTGTCGTAGAAACTTGCGGGCCACGTACTTTCACTACAAAATAGGCAATGCTGTTGAACACTAAAGCTAAAGCTAAAAAACGTCGCGGCAATGAAGCACCGGGGTAGGCTGCTAGAATGTTACCAGATAAATTATTCCATTCTGGTATGGTTTAAATTTACTACTTAATTTGTCATTAAAAAGAATTTCACCATCTTGACTTATTAAATAATTAATCATCCTGCTCGTATGTTTTTTTATAACTTTTTCTATAACAAAATCTTACAAATTTACGGACATTTCATCATTATTTATATTATAATATAAACTTAAACGCAAAATACGCCGTCAAACTTGTAAATGTGCCCATTTTAAATATTTTACAACCATCACTTAGGACTATATCTTGTCGTTCCCGGCAGCGGTTCCCAACCATGAAAATTAATCCACAAAGGTGAAGGTCGCTACATGTTTTCGGGGACTATTCATTTATTCATCCTACAATGATATGACGGAGCGGATATGGAGAAAACAGGCAAAATAAGAAATTGCCCAAGGGTGACAATGTGTCCTCAGGCATTTTGGAAAGTGTACACCCTAGTCTAAATCAGCAGGACAAAAATATAGACCCCTAAACCACATTTCACACACTTTTGCTGGACTATACCTGGGAAGTAAAATTCCCCCGTGGGGAAATGGAAAAATTGTTGTGGACTGACAACGTCAGAAACTGAGTTAGAGCCAGAGGTTCCAAGCTGGACAGCTGGTGGTCTCAATCTATAAAAACTAAAATTTTCCATGACATAACCCCCTCCAGACATAACGGCTTCCGCAAAAATCCCTGCGTACATAACCCCCAATGAACAAAACCCCTTCCGGACAAAACACTATCAGGACAAAACCCCCTCTCATCAATACAACTACGGTAGTTATGGTAACGTCTAGTTAATCCTTGCCCTTGTATTACGTAACTTCGGTCGAATGCGAATGTTAAGCTATCTCAGAACAAGACATCTATTACAGATTCTGTATAACCTCTTTTTGTGAATGTGAGAACTACGTCACATTCGGGTGAACAGATTGCCCACACAATGGAATGATAGTAGGTGGATTCAAGCCCCAGGTCTCTCGGTTATGAGTCCGATGCTTTAACCGCCGTGATTATGGTGATGCAATCTTCACCATGACTAACGATCGTTGGAACTGCATAATTATGTATTAATAATTTATTAATTAATAACTAAAATGAGTATGATAAAAATCAGTTGGATTCCTTTTTTCTTCAACATAGTAAATACCAATACTAAGCATATTCATGAAAGCAGTTGATTGAATCTGAGAGCCTGTCCTGGCTATGGCTATAGCCTGGTGTGGTTAAGTAACGAGAGTAACAGGTTAAAAATATTACATTTAGCTAGACCAGTTCATTTGTAAGACCTCATTAATGTAATATAGAACATACTATAACATAATCGGGTAGAGTTAATTAATCTTAAAATGTTTGCACTCAACGAGAGCATGTTAACCACCTACATAAACGATATAATCAAATATATTATCATGTTTAGCACCCCTATGCTTAATGACGACATCACTTCATGTCTTGATCAGGACGGTCATAGGGAGCTGGTCTGTCTTCATGGTGTGCGTAGCAGGGTATACTGACAACCCCCGCCCCGGAAAAAAAAACCCAGACATAATCCCCCACCTAAATGGCAACTAGGACAAAATCCACCTCCTCACGTAACAACATTTAGTTACATGTTTCTTCTTGTGTCATTTTCTGAACTTCGTTATGGTGAATAGAGTTGATTTTGGGCACATAAAATGTTTATTCGGTTTTCTTTTCCTAATCTTAACTGTGGTCCAATAAAAAAATATAAGGCAGTACCCCGGTATATAATTTAACAACAACAAATAATTTTAGTTATAAAGAATACTATAAAAACAAGATAAGAAATAATTATAACAGCGTATGTGAAGATTTGGTTGTGAGAGGGATTTTGTCCTAGCTGCCATTTAGGTGGGGGAATTGTGTCCGGGGGGATTTTGCCCTTCGTTCGCGTAGCTGGCTTGGTAGGCTTAGATTGACTTTGTCCAGTCAGTGTTTTTCTTCTGGCGGCCCCTTCTCTTGCCATCTATGGATGTTTTTATATTATGTTGTGCTGAGTGATGTGGCCAAACCAGGAGAGCTTACGTCGTTTCGCCGTTGACAAAATGGTCTCTTGCTTTCCGGCATCCGATTGCCTCACATACCCTGTATTAGTCAGCTGTGTGTTCGGTGTAAGACGTGAAGAGTAGTCTTCTCAAGTATTTAATTTCAAATGCCTGTGTTTGTCTCTTTGTTCCTCCTGTCTAAGTCCAGCTCTCGCATCAATAGAGGATCATCGATTCTAGCGACATTGCACAGCCTAAATCATGACGTATGTAGCCGGCCAGACATATGAGGCCAAAGGCCATATAGCCAGCAGTCTACTGAATGATTGTAAATTAGGAATAAAATATATTTAAATAGATGCAAATGCACTTGTAGGAGAGAACTTGACAGATAACATATTATGAAGTGCTGTGACCAGTTAATCTTGCATAATTATGCAATATTAAGGTAATTATTCAACTGTTATACGAACAGACAAGTTCCCTTATTTTTGTCCTAAAGTGAGCACAGCTGCAGATGTCGGTTCAACATAGCCAAAAACCCAAGAAGTTGGCCAGAAGTGCATTAACATTGGCACCAAGTCTTGTACACTGTGATATCCAGTGTGCAACAAATTGCTGAATTATGTTAGTTATACGGTGCCTCTCTCCTGTTTTAGAAACTGATCATTAATCTATATTTGGAAGACAAAGTTTATGATTAAAGCAAATCAAACACGTGCAACAAAAATATACAGACACAACATAATGTAGCCAATTAACTGTTATTCATGAATGATACAATTTTCCCAACAAGAAGTTGAAGGGTATATTTACAGCCTCGAAATCTTCGTGGACATGATGTCAGATTCGCAAAATAATTCAATAATAGTTTGAGTTTACACACAATTTTACTAATTACTCAGCGTTGTTCTTTATGCCATTATTACAATTATATTCTTAAATATTTTATTAACTCTTTGTGATACGAACATTTCGTAAGGAACTGAAGCAGTCTGTTCGTAAAGTTTCTTTTCTTGCTGAGCATAAATGACCCCGTATCAAGATCTCGACCATTTCCTATATTCCAAAGCATTGTTGTTGTTTATTCCGAAGCGATTTAATTTAGTGTTGGGAAAAAGAGTCTAAAATGCGCTAATTTAGACAAATAATATGACAATAATAGGAATATATGCACTCTACAAATGTGTTGCCACTAACACGAAACGTCATTGTTAGTTTCTAAACAACACGTTCAACTGTAATGATATTATTTGTGGAAGTAAGTAATTGGTTGACCCGATACGTTTATCACACATGCGTCTACTTGAGAAATGTGCATCCATTTCTTGGCTACAGACCAACATCTAGACAATGACGGTGTCTGCGTCTTCTACGCCAACCTCCTCCACAATAATACGGACGGTTGCCATCCACCCGGTGTAGCTGTCGCCGACGTTGTAATCTTTCTGGTCCAACCCCATTCCATCCACAATATCGCCCACGTTCCAGGCGACGTACACATCGCCGGCAGCTATGCCTCGGCAGTAGCCCTCCACTGAAACAAATAAACAATTTCGTTGTAGCGAGACTACAGTGCGATGTTTGTGTTGTAGTTACCCTTCACAGCATTTTCTGTACATGCATTATTTATACATGCATTAAATGTGCGGATCAAGAAAAGGAAAGCGGGAATTACATCGAACTATCGAAGAAACGGTACAAGCGAGAGATAGAGTCTGCAGGTTACGCTAGCTGCCAGTCACGACTGCGAGAATCAAGATTGAATCAGACACTTTTATCACTACTATCACTACCACCACCACTACCACGACAACTACCACCACCACCACTACCACCACCATATAATATAAATACTACTACTACTAATAATAATAATAATATTAATAACAGTATTAATAATAATAATACAAATAATAATAACAATAATAAAAGGATACACTAAGCATTGTTAGTGGTCTGAATGTTGTAAATGAAGCAGATTAAATGTTTATGAGACCGCTGTATGTCCACCCACCATATGCCGGCCTGTGTATGTTGATGCCTTTAGCCTGGAGGGATAGCTGTGTGTCGATGGTCCTCGGTTCACTGCACTCTTGTCCGTTGATGGTGAAGAACCAGCGGCGAGTTGAGGCGCCCTTTGGGCCGGTATCTATTAATCGCAAGTCACCGTTCCACACGACTCGCAGCACAGTGTCATCCCGCTCCTTGACGAAATCACACGACTGTGACAAAAATAAAAAATGGGACATTAGCATTGATATATCGGTGCGCTGATCACAAATGTATTATGTCATAACATATAGCAATGGATCATACATTGGATATTTTACTCCGACGGTTTTGGTACGTTTGCCATAAGCCAAGATATAGCATTGTTAGTCAAGTTTTAAAGTAAAACTCCAAAGAACATCGGAAGAGAAGAAAACCTCGGAAGAGATGGAGCGACCAGATCATACGTGATACTGCGATCTTCGGCTGTTGACAGTAGAGAGGTACGCATTGGATAGAGCAGGATGGAGAAGTGCAGCCTCCCAAAGGAGGGTTCAGTCCCACATAGGAGGGTTCAGCCTCCCAGAGGAGGGTTCAGTGTGGCCTTTGAGTGTATTTCAATTAAGTCAGCAATGTACATTATTCATTCAAACACGCAGACGTCACTGATCATATAATCGTTAGATCAGTGGAGTATTTGAGGGGCACTGTTTTTCCAATTTAACAAACATACTCACAAAAACAAGACCGTATTGGTCTTGGTAATTCAATCCCCGCCTTGGTTGACAGCTGGTTGACAGGTTGACAGCTGATCGGTTGATTCTCCCGTTAACACCTGGAATTTATAGGAGAAATGTAAATGTATGTTTTTAGATAACATGGCATCCGGTCCTTAAGATCGCTACGCTTCATATTTCATCGCCTGTCACTTAGCCACCCGTCACAAATCGACGTACTTCAAACGTTCTCCAGATTGCAGCATTATTGTGGCCTCTAGCAATATAAACCAAACTAACCACAAAGTTGTATGATGACTTCAACGCTAGTGATGACGAATCGTTTCAAAGACAACGTCGGTGTCTTGTCGTAACTAGAGTTGTTTTCATTGTCGAAAACAATAATGATTGACTGTTATCGTTTTTTCAGCCGCCCGTTAATGAGAATGTGTTCACTGATGCATGTCCATGGCTTATCATGGTACTTCTGGTATGTCGTATTGGCGCATTTCACTTTCTTAACCCTATTCTTGCCTACTAATGCATCAGACAGAAGCAAGACTTTTCCACTCTTGTCGGTATGCAGCCTGTTTGGCAGCCTGACCCCAGTTGAGGTGCATTTCGCATAACTCCCCCATCTACAACATTTCGCATAACTCCCCCTCCATAGTTCTCCTCCAGGCTAATTCTGGTCGTCCTTGTTTTCGTTTTTCTTCTAGGGTCCACCTTTAGGCTGTTTTCGCTACATTGTCATCATCATTTCGTGAAACGTTGCCGATCCTTCTCCATAGTCTTGTGATGAGCAAGTCATTCATGTTAATTTGCGTAGTTAATTTCAAACGTTCTTTGTTGGAAATATTTCATATTCAGAATATTCGCATACTGTTTCGAAGGCATTTTGTGTGGAAGGTTTAATGTTTTATCATACATGTGTATGTTTCAGCTTGCGCAAATATGTGTGGTTTAAACTGATGTCCTCTGGCGACCAGTCTAGTGAACAAACTAATAAATATTGCATTTCAGCCAATCGGAATGAAGCAATCAGTCGTAGGTGTTATGATGTATGTTGTCATGAATACTATATGGCGGCAATCCAATTCCAACTAAGAATTGGTGTCAAGAAGTGAGTAAATTATATACGCGAGATAAATGCTTTATAGGCTTCTGAGCCTACGAACTTTGTTAGCGACAACGTGTATTGATACCATATAGAAGGGAACAACGGCTGTTAGTGACATTTCCAAAAGACACCGGCAAAGTGGGGTAAACAAAATTGCCAAAGGTTCGAAGCGTCGGCAGGTGGCATCAAACCACCGTCCGATCGATAGTCCGGTGCTCGAACCCAACAAAGATGAAGATAGTGCAATCTACAACACAGTTTTGGCTAAATTCATAGCTCATTGCAAGTCACGCAAAAATACCTTATCTAAATTATATCAGCTCCATTTATAAAACGAAACTAAGAATTAGGGCGGCAAAATATGATTTTGAAAAGCATAATGATTTCCTACGTGGTAAGGCAACCTAATTTGCTGTACGCGACAAAGTTGTGTATATGTATATGTGCTGAATACGTATATATGCTGCAATGTTATGCTGGTCCACATAACATCACAAGACTGACCCCAGCAGGCAAAATGACGTTGAAAATACGTTGTTTCAACGTCAGGTACCACGTTGTAGCAATGTCGGAAACTAGTTGGATTTGAAAGTTGTATCTACGTCGGGTTTCAACGATGTATCGACGTCAGGTTTCCACGTTGTACTAATATTGAAAACTAGTTGGATTT
>SDWI01001304.1:50152-61728 GCA_009193005.1 Lamellibrachia luymesi
CAAATTTTAACTGACAAGTGAGAACGTAACACATTTTAAAGTGCAGCACATTCGAGTATTTTATGCTGTACACTTGCTTTAATAGTCGCGATTTCCTTTCGCACTTTTTTGTTCTAGTTTGTTAATTTAGAAAACAGAAGCTTGAATTGGGCCTGTAAAGCTATAACCGGTCTTCACCGAGTGTTTGACTGCAGTCACTCGCTGGCACCTCGAACGTGTACGAGCAGTGCGAGTCTTCTGACGTCGTACTTTGTTTGTCTGCCACACACAAGACGACCACCGACATGTAGAATCGATTTTGCCATTTTGTCATCGTGCGGCACGTCTCCGCATGTAATGCTGAACAGGCAACCGGAAAGTATAACTGCTGTTACCCGAGAGTTAACTAGAGTGTGGCATAGTGGTCTATCAGCGGTTCACCCTATCAGCCGACTGCTGTATTCGATAGACCTACTTAGTTGCCAATATGAGGCTGTGTTCGACGGCAGCAACACACAGGGTTTGTAACAAGCTTATGGTTATTTGGAAGTGAACACTCCCTCCATAGACAAAAACTACTATACCGCTGTGAAGCCTGTGCAATCACAACATCTCATTGACATGCTGACCCGGTTTTGTCAAAATCACTTACCTCCAGCTCTTTAAAAACGCCCCTACGTGCTATGCCCGACACAAATAGCCATATACTCAAGCGCCCACGTAGCCCATAGCATAATAATTCCCATAATTTCCTCCGCCTGTTAAACACTAAAAAAATGCACTGTTTCACAGCCATTAGCTTTTTCAGACAATCCTGTAAATATGCCTGCTCAATCGCATTTATGTCACATATGAATTGCTTAAACTCACATATCACAATTCAATACGCTCTACATTCGTGTGAAACAATAAACAGAAAGGTCAACTGTGGTCTTACCCTTATCTTATAAGATTAAGTAGAGAGGAGACGGCAGTTGGCAGGCAGGAGCCATTACCTATGAGTACCTGGTGTGGGATCCGGCAGTGTGTCAACTGGCGAGGGAATATGTCTGAGAGGGTTACAGCACTGGAGATTATATTGCTAGTTTTTTTAAAGTTGGGGTGTGCCAAGGACTTGGTCTGAGAGACCAGATGAGTTGTCGCGTGGTTAAAGTTTGGAATGTGTTATTAGTACTGTAAGTGTAAATAAAATGCTGTCATTGCAGAAAGTTCAATTTTGTTTTTAGCTTATTCTTAATTGATACCCCCATTGTCATATTAATAGAGATTACCCCTACAATATTACCATAACACTCCCAATGAATACGGTTTCTAAGCTGTTTTGGTGTAACTGTACTCATTATGGGACAACTTGTTTCCACTTTTGCTATTCTTTATGACCTCTATGTCATTGACTAAAGATATGCAACATAGATGTTTACATTTGTATAGAGTTCTCTCTCTCTCTCTCTATATATATATATATATATATATATGTAGGCAAAACAGAAGCCTTGCAATTACTGCCATGGCTTCTGAAGCCACCTAGACAGACAATATGGAGGCAGGTCCAGGACAGTAACTTGATTACGGTGAATAGTGCTGATTTTAGGCACACAAAATGTTTATTGGGTTTTCGTTTCCTAATATTAATTGTGGTCCAATAAAAAATTGTAAGGCAATACCCCGGTATAAAACACGTTAAACAATAAAAAATAATGTTAAGCATAATAAAAACAAATAAAAAAGAATATGCATAAAAATATGTGTGAAGATTTGGGTGAGGAGGATGTTGTCCTAGTCGTCATTTATGTGGGGGATTTTGTCCGGTGGGGGTTGTCCTACATTCGCATAACACGGCTGCACATCCTCAATCATGATGTATGTGGCCAGTCAGCAAGGTAAAAGGCCATATAGCCAGCATCTACTGATTGATAGCACATTAGCAATAACATATATTTAAATATATGCAAATCCAATTGTAAGAGATAAATATAACCTGACAGAGAACATATTCTGAAGTTATGTGAACAATTAATCTTGCATAATTTGGACTAGCCAAATTATTCAAAATTATTATAATTATTCACCTGTTGTGTGAGCATACAAGTTCCCTTGTGTTTGTCGTATAGTGTGCATAACTGCAGTTGTCGGCTCAACATTGACAGAAACCAAAAATGTTGGCCAGAGGTGAAAATAGAGTGTTCAAAGACAAGTGCATTGAAATAAGTACCATGTCTTGTACAATGTAATGTCTAGAGCACAACAAATTACTGCCTGTGACTTATATGGTTTTTATGAAGTCTCCTTTACACGACAAAACATTTCCTATTGACAATAATTTTGTTATGTCATATACTTGATTGTGGGATATCTTTAACATAGCAAAATACTGAAAAAATTGAAAATAAGGTTCGAGTTATAAAGATATTTGAAGAACACTGAGTAACGTACACTATGTTGAAATCTTTTAATTTTAAATGTAACTGAGACAATTTGGTCAGAAAGGCAAGTTTTTTTATGTTGAAGGATATACCAGGTTAAATTATTTAATAATTTCATCCAACTCAAAGTGTTATTGGCTGCATATGTTTTGGTGCTGATATTGTAGAAGTTACTTGGGTACTATTGCCCAACATTGTGGAATTGCATGCTTGCAACGGTATCATCTGACTTTATGTCTGATCTGTTCAAATTGGTAAAACACGACTTCTTGAAACGAAGGCAATCAGCCAGATTACTATTCACGATCTAAGCCTTCAGAGTGTTGTCCTCTTACATATGATGAGTCAGCAAAATCATTGCTATTCACGATCGAGGCTAAGCCTTCAGATTATTGTCTGCTTACAGTGTGTCTGGTCTCTGGGGATATAAAAGGTGCAGATGCAAAGTCCTGAATTAGTTGTAATCGTTTCACAAATCATCACTGATTTTATCTGATGGAATAACATGTTTGAAGCAAGTTATAGATGCGTGTGTTTAAATGCTAGGAGTATAGTAAAAAAGAAAAACGAATTAAACATTATGGTAGAAGATATTGACCCTCACATAATTGGTATAACCGAATCATGGGCCAACACAGACATTACAGATGCTGAATTAGGATTGACAGGATACGTAATGTTTAGGAGAGATCGAATAGGAAGAAGGGGAGGGGGAGTTATTTTATATGTTAAAGAATCTATTCAGGCTTATGAAATAAAATTAGAAAGCGAAGCAGATTACGATGAAGCTGTTTGGTGCAAAATAGTTTCAGGAAATTCAAAATTAACTATTGGATTAGTTTACCGAAGTCCAAACATAAACGAAGAGGATAACACAAAAATACAAAATGCTATAAAGGAAGTTAGTAAAGGGGAATGTATCATAATGGGAGATTTTAACCATGGACACGTACAAGGGAAATCTCTAGAGAGTACGGGGGTGAGGACAAACAATTTTTATTTTTAATTCAGGAGAGCTTCCTTACTCAGCACGTGCTAGAACCAACCAGGGGAGAAAATGTATATATATAGTTTTATCATCACAAAAAGAATTAGTGGACAATGTAAAACTACATGAACCATTGGGTAACAGTGGCCACAATCAAATACATTTTGACATCAATGTAAAATCAGAAAGTAAAAATAAAAAACGTATAGGAGAAACTTCCACAAAGGTAGCTATAAAATATGAGAAAATACTTAGCAAAGCTAAATTGGAATAACATGCTGATGAATAAGACCGCAATTGAATGTTGGAATATTCTGAAATATGAAATTGGGAGTATCATCGATAAATTTGTTCCCTTTAAAAACAAGGAAAACGGTCTAGAAAGAAACACTTGTAAAAAGAAGCTATTAGAAAAATAGTGTTTAAGCAAACAATGTTTGAGGGTTTATAGGCCTACACAGGTCCGTATAGTGTCACATTCTAATGGCTATTCTCATTTTCAAACTAATGCAGGGTTGTGTAATTTGAGTAAGTTTTGTTTTGTAATACTGATATGCTGTGACTGCACACACTGGCACATTGAAAGTGTACGAGCAGTGAGAGTCTTCTGATGCCGTACTTTGTCCGTCTGCCACACCCAAGACGACCAACAATACGCTAACATGTAGAATCGATGTCACCATGTTGTCCTCAAACAAACTTGTTCTTTTTAAAAAACTGCGACCATCTATTGTGTAGCACGTCTCCGCAAGTAGCTGAGCAGGCAACCGGGAAGTATAAATGTGGTTACCGAATGTTGTTACCGAGAACGAACCAGTGTGGCATAGCGGTCTGTCAGCGGCTCAACCTATGAGCCGACAGCTGTATTCGATACACCCACTCCCTACGTAGAAAACTGTGGTATGTCGGTATGCAGCCTGTTCGGCAGCCTAACCCAAGCTGGGGTGCATTTCGCATAACGCCCCCTGAACAGATAACCGGGAGATATAAATATTGTTATCGGAGAAGTAACCAGAGCCTGGCAAAGCGGACTATGAACGGTTTATATCAGCCGATAGCTGTATTCAATACACCATTCCCTGCCTAAAAAGCTGTTGTATGGCTGTGAAGCCTGCACAAACACATGTAGGCCCCTACATTAGAAAAGCAATTAGATGTGTAATGTGCAGGAATGTATCATACAATACGACCGACACTGGCATTAGATGGCTGCAAGGTGGTTTATTTGCTGACATATATAAGGATCCATTTGGATGACAGTCTTAAATATTAATATAACATCATAACACAGTCAGTGTATTATTCAAGCAGAACTTATAACCCATCACTTTGAACTCACAAACCATCTCTCCTCAAATTAAGTACCAAACAAACATTATAGCAAATACATGTTTATCTCTGTTCCATTCCTACTGGTACAACGTTAACAGGGAGGCAATCGTCACAATGCTATGTAAGAACATACCTTAACATTTTCCCTGTCGTTGTAGGTGATATTGGGGGAAGCAACCGATCAGCTGTCAACCTGAAGCAGTGTTCAAGGCGGGGTTGAATTATCAAGGCGAATAAGATCTTGTTTTCGTGAATATGTTTGCTCTATTGGAAAAAAACAGTGCCAGCTGCAGAAGCAATGTGGATGCAACCAGAATGAATATATCTCTAATCGTTTTTGCCTCCCCCCCACCAATACTTCACCGATCTAAGGATTCTATGATCGCTGACTAATGTTCATTGTTGACTTACTTGAAATACACTCAAAGGCCATATTGTCCTCTCTCTCCTCCGGGAGGCTGCACCCTCCATCCTGCTATATTCACTGCGTTACAGCTCCACTCTACTGTCACCAGCGGTAGGTCACAGTATCTTCCGTGGTCGTCTTCTCTTCCGATGTTCTTTGGAGTTTTACGTGAATATTTGACTAACAATGCTATATCTTGGCTTATGGCAAAGATACCAAAAATAACATACACATACCTGTATACATGGGTGGGCATATATGTTATTATTAGTATATGGTTGTGGTAATGGTGGTGGTGCTGGTGGTGGTGTTGGTGGTGGTAGTGATAGTGGTTGTGGTAGTTGTAGTAGTGATATAAGTGTCTGATTCAATCTTGATTCTCGCAGTCGTGACCGGCAGCTTTCATAACCTGCAGACTCTATTTCTCACTTGTACCGTTACTTCGATAGTTCGATGTAATTCCCGTCATTTAGACTAAGCAAATCATCTCAAAAGGGCTCTAGAAATCACGTTAGGAGTACCTAAATGTTACAAGCTGTCATCCATGCCAGGGTTTATCTGTAACCTTTACCGGCATTCAAGACTGCGAGATTTAAGATTGAACCAGACACTATATAATAATGTTACTACTACTACTACTACTACTACTACTACTACTACTACTACTACTACTACTACTACTACTACTACTACTACTACTACTACTACTACTACTACTACTACTACTACTACTACGACGACGACTACGACGACGGCTACCACTATAACTATAACATTGTATAATGTTCTTCCCCTATTGTTCTCTTTACATTATCATATAGGGTTTACCTTGGTTTGATTTGTATGTATTGTAAAGAGTTACAATAAATTTGATTTGATTTGATTTTATACCACTACTAGTGATAATAATATTATAATAATAATGGCATAGACTATGCACTTTTAGTGGTCTGGATATTGTAAGTGAAGCATAACAAATACGTGTGAGACCGCTGTATGCCCACCCACCATATGCCGGCCTGTGCATATTGATGCTTTTAATGTTGGCGTTTATCTTTGTGTCGATGGTGTTCGGTTCCTTGCACTCCTGCCCGTTGATAGTGAAGCATCAGTAGACGTGTCCTTTGGGCCAGTATTCATCAATTGCAAGTCACCGTTCCACACGACTCGCAGCTCCGTGTCATCCCGCTTGTTGACGAACTCACACGACTGTGACATAAAAGAAGACATGGAACATTAGCATTAATACATTAGTGCACTGATAACAAACATATTATGTCATACATTGGATATTTTATTATGTCATTATCAATGTTCTATCACAATTGTCATAAACACAGAAGACGTTTGCAATAAGCCATGAGATAGCATTATTAGTCACGTATTCAATCAATACTTCAAAGGACACTGAAAGAGAGGAAGTCCACGGAAGAGGTGGAGTGACCTGATCACAAATGATAATGTGACCTTCCTCTGTTGGCAGCAGAGAGGTACGCAGTGTGTCGAGCAGGATGGACGGGTACAGCCTCCCGGGGGAGAGCGGGGGGTCAATATGACCATTGAGCTTAAGTCAAGTAAGTCAGCATTGTACCTTATTCGTTCAGATTCTTAGACGTCTGCGATCGTAGAATCGTTAAACCAGTTGAGTATTGGGGGGTGGGCATTGGGTCATGCCTAGGCTATATAGTTTGTGGGTTTTCTCGCATGTAACCTGCTGCGCCACTACATGGTAGTGACTAAGCTCGTCCCCCTTTTGCCCCCCTTTGCGAGTTCCTAGATACGCCACTGTATCAGATGCAATGCAATGTTTGGCTTTGTAAAACATATAAAGAAAGCGATCTCTTGAAATTGCAGGACGCGGGGAAGCCGATCTGCGAAGAGATGGTGGAAGGTAATTGAACAAGAGGAAAGCCTCAAAGAAAATGGAGGGACGACATAAAGGAGAGGTCGAAGCTTGGGTGGAATGCATCGATCATAAAAGTGAAAGATGTATAAAATGGGAAATCATATCCAAAGAGTGGTGTATTATAGAAAAGTGTTATTTTCGCATATAGCCTGTTGAGCCGTAGTGAACAAGACCCCAATTTTTAGGTCAGTGGCAAAGTTCTGTTTGGTTTCGTGAAACAGATGAAAAGAGCGATTTCTTAAAACTGCGAGACGCGGTCAAACCGATCTTCGAAGATAAAATGGAGAGTAATCGATGAAGAGGAAAGCCGCAAGGAAGATGGAGGGACGACATCAAGGAGTGGACGAAACCAGGGTGGAATGGAACATGAAACTGAAAGATTTGTAGAAAGAGAAATCATATCCAAAGAGTGTGGCATCTTCTGCCACAAGCGGAAAAACGATTAGAGACATATTCATTTTGGTTGCATCGACATTGCCTCTGCAGCTGGCACTGTTTTTCCAATACAACAAACATACTCATGAAAACAAGACCGTATTCGCCTTGATAATTTAACTCCCGTTTCATATTGTCAGTTGATCGTTTGCTCCTCCCGACAGCACCTGCAATGACAGGGGAAAAGGTAAAGGTGTGTTCTTTACATGCATCCATTCCTTAAGATCGTTCTGGGCGTTTTACACCTCACCACCTGTCACAATCACCAGTCTTCCTTTGGAGCAGCAATGTCCCATCCAAACAGTCCTGCTGTACATCACGTACGGAGACCCACGCTTGCTCAAGGCGTACCTTCACCTTTATCCCTTGACCGGGACGGTCGTAGAGGTGCCATTTCCACATATTCTTCGCTAAATGTATCTGCCTCCTCCCGTACGTAGTATGATAGGTAAGCTTTGCTTGGTATTCCTGTGTATTATCCAGCCAACGTTTCCTTGCAGGATGGTGTTTGAAATGATGTCGTGTCACGTGATGTCGTTTCACCGTTGACAACAATGGCCCTTGCTTTCCATACATATCTGGCTAGCAGCTCGTGTTACGTTTGGGCTTGCGCACATGGGTTTGCCTGCCAAGTCCATTTGTAACACAGCGATGCTGCATTAATTTATCAAGTCATCGAAGTTGCGGGTAGCAGTCAGTGCTTCTGAAACCTACAGTCGGATATCATCGACACAATTTTAGAAGACGGTCGATCCCTCCGTTGTGGTCGTAGGTTTGTTCGTTCAAACGTAGCATAGCGCACAGTAGAACGAACATGTGCTCACTGACGCATGTCCACACCTTATCTTGGCGCTGTGTCGAACTAGTACCTTTCACCAGTCGTAATGGCGTTATGGTCTTATTAATGTATAACTTCATATTCTTCCACCTTTCCACTAAATATCAATATGCTGAAGATTCAAGCTGTTTGATATGCGAACATCAACTATTTGTATATACAGTGCATTTTATAAATAGATCAGTTGGTCTTAGTGAATGAACATATTGGAAAGTGGGTCACAGCAAAGTATTTTTCTCGGTTTTATCTGCTTCAGTTGTCTCAATTTTCTCTCGCAATTTTACGTTCTCGGCGCGGACTTCGTTCACGTCGTTTACGAGTTTAACGACGTCCTTCAGTTGCTCTGCCTGAAGCTTGACTTGGGCCTGTAAAGCTATCACCGAACTTTTCAATAACTGGTCTTCCCCGGGTGTTTGATTACAGTCACCCGCTGGCACCTTGAATATGTACAGGCAATGCGAATCTCCTGATATCGTACTTTGTCCATCTGTCACGCACACGACGACCAACACTATTCCGACATGTAGAATCGATTTCGTCATGTTGTTCTCAAACCAACTTAATTGCTTTAACAAAAACAGCGAACGTAAATCGTCTGGCGCGTCTCCGCAAGTAACGCTGAACAGGCAACCCGAAAGTGTAAATGCTGCTACCACAGAACTAACCAAAGCGTGACATAGCGGTATATCATAGGTTCACTCGACCAGCCGAGAGCAGTATTCAGTAGACCCATATAGCCGCTAGGAGGCTCTGTTCGCCGGCAGCGACATGGAGGGCTTGTAACAACCTTACGATTATCTGGAAGTGAACACTCCCTCCCTAAAACAACACGACACTGGTACTGGATTTTTACCAGGTACTTTGTTCGTTAAGACAAATGTTGTGTGGCTGCCAAAGCAGTAGGCGATACAAACCCTGTGAAAATACATACACACATTGAAACAAATACAAACGTAGGTTGGATCTGCAAACTGATTTGGAAACAGTGTGGACTCAGACACGTTTGGCGGGTCATAACCTCTACTTGGGGTGTGTTTACGTCCCGACCTGGTCGGATGTGGGCACCTGCTCAGAGCTAGACAAATCACTAGAGCTAGTTTACAATGCTATGAACCCTAACTGCGAATGTGTGGCGATTTTAATCGCCGAAACATTGAATGTACACCGGCAAACAATACAATAGGCTTAATGCCCCATTCATGGACTAATCCCCAAACGAGATGTGTGTGGAAATGTTGTGCGAATACGGTCTAGTGCAGTGTAACGAAGACCCCACGTGTAATGAGCACATAATGGACCTCGTCTGTGTACACTGTGGCCAGTGCAACGTTCAGAAAATATATTGTATGTATTCTGTACTATCAACAGAACACTGAAAACATTCCACAGTCACTTAACTTATAACTGCACCAGAAAATGTAACCAATAGTTTCATATTAAAGTCACCAAATCATCAACTATGAAGAAGACAAACAGTAGTCATTGCTCAGTACAGACCTATTGTAGTCTTGTGACCTCAAATATCCTGCTGTGTATTATTCAAGCAGAACTTACAAACCATCACTTTTAACCCACAAAACATGACTTTTCAAATTAAGTAGTAAAGAAAGATTATGACAAATGCAATCCTAACTCTGTTCCATTCCCATCGATACAACATTGACAAGGAGACGATCGTCACAATGATTGTGATACGCACACCCAGACAGTAGCCAAAACAATGATGTTATTGTCGTACACCGGCCACAAGTCTTTCACGCACCACCAACGTGGGTTTTTACGGCAATTTGTTATTATTCTCTTTGCATAGACAGTAATCGTCCTGTCAGTGGATGATACACACGAATGCTCAGGATGGCGTAGCCTTGATTAGGGAGATTCCGGCCATTTCTCCGAGGTCTGACTAGCCTCGATTATCCAGGCTCCGTGTTGTGGCGCCATCGTTTGTCGCACACATCATCGCTTGGACGCAAAGTACTTTTCATTGTGAAAGAAACAGTGTATGCTCCCAAATTGTGGGCGCATACATAATTAACTAATTATCATATCACCCGGGCATTTGACTAATTAATAAAATAAGAGTTAACATTTATCAGTTTATACGATGCAATTCGAATTAACTTTACATTTTTTATACTGCCACAACTGTCAGACTGAAAAAGTAAATCATGTAAAAACAACGTTTTACGTAGCATCGCGATAATGACGCTGATTGGCTGCTGGCGCTACAAGGGAACGCCTACACAAAATTTAGTAGTGACAGTGGGTAACACCGAAAGTACGCCACTGCGGCCAGACTCTCTTCTTGGCGAATTCACGAAGCCGAGCGAGTGTCGGATATGCGAGATTAGGTAAGAGCGAGACCCCGTCTCTGCGGCCATACTCTCTTCTCGGTGAATTCACGAAAGCAAACGAAAGTCGAATAATTGAAACTAAGGATGGCGTTAATCATAGACTGGAGTCCGCACGTCACAAACAGCTAGCTGTGTGGTGAGTCACCAAAACTCTCAGATAAGACCACAAAGAGAAGGATTGGTACAAAGGGAAGAACAAGCCAGTGTCTCGACTGATACACTTGGTACCAACACATGCAGTGAGGAAACCAGGCAATCCCACACTCACATATATTGACATCCTCAAATGTGACACAGGCTTGGAAAAAGATTACATTAAGACTGCAAAGCAAGAGAGAAAATGTGGTGGACCATTGTGATTCGATGAACTCACTTGTGTCGAGGCATTTCTGAACTACGAGTCTAGAAAAATTCCACACAATCCTCAGACCAGAGATGTGGCGCATAGTGGTGCCACCACGCAGGGTATGAGAACATCGGGACTAAACGCTATAACCATAACAGTGGCGCCACATGGTGAGCCAGGAACTAGTTAATTCGGGGTTGCTATGTTTGGCGAGTAGGGCAGAACAACATCAACAAACAGCGTGCTATCCCTGCTTGTTCCTAGGTTATGTGAATTACTCTTCACTAGTGTAAACAATGTCTGTTTTAGTAGTTGGTAGATTCGACGGAAAGGGAGATAAATACGAGGTTCAAGTGTTTATGATATTATGCGATATTTATAATACATTTACTTCTGTGTCCATGCTAAGTATTTCAATTGCACGCGCGTGTGTGTACGTGCGTGTGCGTACGTGCATGTAAGAGTGATGAATATATGAACGTAAATATGTAGTATGTACTTATATAATATAATTTGTTTCATATGTGTGTGTGTGTGTGTGTGTGTGTGTGTGTGTGTGTGTGTGTGTG
>SDWI01001304.1:75778-92196 GCA_009193005.1 Lamellibrachia luymesi
TGTTTAGTTTTATAAGTATATATTTCATTCTTGATTCGTGTATCATAATTATGTATTTCATACTTGAAGATTATCCTCCAGTTTTGTAAATAAACTGGTAAATCATTATGTAAATATTTATAATAAAATTTTAATTGTTGTAATTTAAGAATGTCATCTACTTTTAACATCCTTAGTTTTTATGGAGTGGCTCTGTGTGGGAATTATAATTACTTAAGGTAATAATTCTCAAAGCTTTCTTTTGAAGTTTTATTATTCTATTTGTTTGAAAAACCCAAGCCATGATGCAATAATTAATGTGCGGTACAATTAATAAATTAAATAATAACGTTTTAATTTGTTGTGATAACACATGTTTTAATTTATTTAAAATACCAATATTTTGAGAACATGCGTTTGAATTTTTTTCTGTATGTCTTTTTCAGTTCACATTTGTATCAGTAATTAAACCTAAGAAATTAAATCCCTTAACTTGTTCAATATTTATATTATTTGTCTTCAGAGTAAGCGTATGTACATTTTGATATGTCCTTTGGAATGTCATATATTTATATGTAATGTATTTACTGCAAATTTTAACTGACAAGTGAGAACGTAACACATTTTAAAGTGCAGCACATTCAAGTATTTTATGCTGCATACTTGCTTTAATGGTCGCTATTTCCTTTCGCCCTTTTTTGTTCTAGTTTGTTAATTTAGAAACCAGAAGCTTGAATTGGGCCTGTAAAGCGATCACCGAACTTTTCAATAACCGGTCTTCACCGAGTGTTTGACTGCAGTCACTCGCTGGCACCTCGAACGTGTACGAGCAGTGCGAGTCTTCTGACGTCGTACTTTGTTCGTCTGCCACACACAAGACGACCACCGACATGTAGAATCGATGTTGTCATGTTGTCCTCAAACTAATGTGTTCTTACTAAAACTGCGACCGTCAATCGTGCGGCACGTCTCCGCATGTAACACTGAACAGGCAACGGGAAAGTATAACTTTTGTTACCCGAGAGTTAACCAGAGTGTGGCGTAGCGGTCTATCAGCGGTTCTCCCTATCAGCCGACTGTTGTATTCGATAGACCTACTTAGTTGCCAATAGGAGGCTGCGTTCAATGGCAGCAACACAGAGGGTTTGTAAAAAGCTTATGGTTATTTGGAAGTAAACACTCCCTCCATAGACAAAAACTACTATACTGCTGTGAAGCCTGTGCAATCACGTGTTAGCCCCTACATTAGAACAGCGGTTAGATGGAATAGTAATGGCGTTTAACCAGCAATGATTTTGTTGACAAGATGGAATCAATGTACAGTATTATCCAGTCTGACACCGACCATTTTCTATGTCAAACACACACAACATGTGTCAGTTTAGCAGCCGTTTTTATTTATTTTCAAAAATATGACCCCTAAGTATGTTATCAGAATTGCAAACTAATAATTTCATCCAAATTACCTTTAATGTCCACAATTAAGCAAACAACAACAACCATAAAATAAGCATATCAACATTTTATAAACGTGTTTGTGACCACGACTTCCATTTATTTGGGAACATACTACAAAAGAGAATTGCACTGGTGGCCATGTTAACGTTTTGTCTAATTATAAGAAAACGTGAAAATAAAAATTTCTTTAAATTTATCACAGCAACTGCCAACATCTCATTGACCTGCTGACCCGGTTTTGTCAAAATAACTTACCTCCAGCTCTTTAAATACGCCTCTACGTGCTATGCCCGATAAAAATAGCCATATACTCATGCTCCCACGTGGCCCATAGCAAAATAATTCCCATAATTCCCTCGCCTGTTAAACGCTCAAAAATGCCCTATTTCACAGCCAATAGCTTCTTCAGACAAACCTGTGGATATGCCTTCTCAATCGCACTGATGTCACTTCATATGAATTGTTTAAACTCACATATCACAATTCAATACGCTCTACAACTGTGGTCTAACCCCTATAAGATTAGGTAGACAGGAGACGGCAGTTGGCAGGCAGGAGCCATTACCTATGAGTACCTGGTGTGGGATCAGGTATTGTGTCAACTGGACAGGGTGTATGTCTGATAGGTTTAGAGTAGTGGATATTATATTGTTAGTTTTTTTTTAAATTGGGGTGTGCCATGGACTAGGCATGAGAGAACAGATGAGTTGTCGGTTGGTTTAATGTTTGGAATGTGTTATTAGTAATGTAAATGTAAATAACATGCTGTCATTGCAGAAAGTTAATTTTTTTTAGCGTATTCTTAATTGGTCATATTAATAGAGATTGCCCCTACAACAGTGTCATAACACTCCCATTGAATACGGTTTCTGAGCTGTTTTTGTGTAAATGTACTCATTATGGCACAACTTATTCCCACTTTTGTTATTCTTTATGACCTCCATGTCATTGACTAAATATATGCTACATAGATTTGTGTATTTGTATAGAGCTATTTCTCTCTCTCTCTCTCTCTCTCTCTCTCTCTCTCTCTCTCTCTCTCTCTATATATATATATATATATATATATACATATACATATACATATACATATACATATACATATACATATATATGTCTGTAGACAAACCAGAAGCCTTGCAGTTACTGCGCCATGGCTTCTGAAGCCACCTAGACAGACAATATGGAGGCAGGTCCAGGAGAGTAACTTGGTTACGGTGAATATTGCTATTGGGTTTTCGTTTCCTAATATTAATTGTGGTCCAATAAAAAATTATAAGGCAATACCGCGGAACATAATAAATTAAACAATACAAAATTAGTTTTAAACATAATAAAAACACAATAAAAAAGTAATATGCATAACAATGTGTGTGAAGCTTTGGGTGAGGAGGATTTTGTCCTAGTCGACATTTAAGTGGGGGATTCTGTGGTCAAACAAGGAGAAGTTGCGTCGTTTCATCGTTGACAAAAAGGGCTCTTGCTTTCCACATCGGGCGCCTGCTTGCCTCACATACCCAGTACTCGTTTGTTTTGTTTTCGGTGTAAGAAGTGAAGGGTAGTGTTCGCAAGTATTTAATTTCACATGCCTGTGTTGGTCTCTCCGTTCCTGCTGTCTATAACCTGCTCTTACATCAACAGAGGGTGATCGATTCTATCGACATTGCACATATATATGTGGCGAGCAAGCGACGCAAAAGACCATATAATCAACAGTCTACTGAACGATAGCAAATTAGCAATAAAACAATTTAAATAAATGCAAATCCACTTGTAGGAGAGAACGATTACTTGACAGAGAACATATTCTGCTGAATAGTTAATCTTGCATAATGATGCATTATTAAGATAATTATTCAACTGTCGTACGAACAGACAAGTTCCCTTATTGTTGTCCTAACGTTTTCGGTTCAACATAGACAAAAACCCAAGAAGATGGCCAGAAGTAGAAACAGGGTATTCAAAGACAAGTGCAATAACATTGGCACCATGTCGTGTACAATGTAATGTATAGTGCGCAACAATATGCCGATTGTGAATTACATGGTGTTCATGAAGTCACCTTTACACGACAAAACATTTCCTATTGACAACGATTTTCTTATGTTATATACTTGATTGTGGGACATCTTTAATATGACAAAATACTGAAGAAACAGAAAAGAAGGTTCGAGTTATATAGATATTTGAAGAACACTGTGTAACCTACAACATTTTGAAATGTTTTAATTTTAAATGTAACTGAAACAATTTGGTCAGAAAGGCAAGTTTTTTTATGTTGAAGGATATATCAGGTTAAATTATTTAATAATGTTATCCAAACGAAAAGTGTTATTGGCTGCATCTGTTTTGGTGCTGATATTGTAGAAGTTACTAGGATACCAGTGCCCAACATTGTGGAATTGCATGCTTGCAACGGTGTCATCTGACTTTATGTCGGATTTGTTCAAATTGGCAAAACACGACTTCTTGTAACGAAGGCAATCAGCCAGATTACTACTCACAATCAAGACTAAGCCTTCAGAGTATTGTCCGATTACATATGATGCGTCTGGTCTCTGAGGATATAAAAGGTGCACACACAAAATCCTGCATTAGCTGTATTCGATTCACCAATCATCACTGACTATCTGAAGGAATAACATCACACATATACAATCAACACAAGAGGCGTACAGTTATCAGTGATCCATATACAATCTGTACCAGGTTAAAACCTGTGTATCTGAACGGTGGCAAAATAGGCAAGACCTATTTCTGCTAGTTTATGCCGACATAACTTGGCAAAAACATCATAGTATTAAGTGTATGCGTACCTCAAAGTACAAATTCTTAGTCTTTTAATTCTAAACGCTTAAAATTTATACATTTATCTATATATTGTACGTTGGTCTTATTTCTATAGTTATAATATACACTTCAAGCTCTCACATCCGTAGGTTAGTATGGCCAACCCTAGGCTTGATCTTGTTTTGCAATGATAAAGTTGTTTTACTCCCGATATCCCCATAACTGTTTCTCCGTTACTGAATCAGTATAGCTGCCTTCAACTGAGATGAAATAGGAAGCCGTTCAGCATAAAACAGGGTTTGTTGGGGTGATTGTTATGAACGTGCCAAGTTTGATTAAATAATAACATAATTGCACAGGAATCAGGTCCGTACAGTGTCACATTCTAATGGCTATTCTAATTTTCAAACTAGTACAGGGTTGTGCAATTTGAGTAAGTTTGGTTTTTTAACACTGATATGCTGATGCCATGGATAGGTTCATTTGCAATGGTCCTGTGCAATTACACGTCTTAATAAGAACTCAAAATATACTACTTAAAAATCAATTACAAATTATAATTACGTCATTTTATAAAGATCAATTACAGTGCTTCACAAAATCAGTTAGAATGCTACACAATGTGTCAATTGCAATAGTTCGTCGGTGGAGTACAACTATCGTATTCGAATTATGAAGCATACATGCCCTAATAAGCGTACATCCGATTTTTAATCAGCAGGATCCATACTTATTGTAATTTAACTAGTGTAGAACAAATACAAAGTGTTGCCATCTGGTGTTAAACATTTGACACACATTTTCAGTTTGTCTATACTCGTCGCCAAATTACACCATTTATTTGCAAGCGTACTGTATGCTTATTAGGTCGAGTAGGGTACATTGTTTTATAAAACAATTACATGTACCATCACTTTTAAAAAGGGTTGATTGACATTTAGGTAAACTCATCAATGCATTCTTACTCTATGCTGTGGGTTTGTCAATTGCAGTCATAAAAATGACAATAACATCAAAGTTCAATTATCATTACAAGACAGTTCATTACAATTACACGCATTTGACCAAATACACCAAATATTTTGGTTCATTTACATCAATGAAATATAATATGTGCATTTATCATATATTTGTTTGCCATTATGCACCTTAACATGCAGAAATTAAATAAAGCTTAGCACTCTAAAATGGATGTTGTTTTTGGCAATTAGAATGTATATGGTTCCTCTGTTCACATACCGCTATATATATCAATATGAGATTGAGAATTGGAATTTGTATTTTTGAAGTGTAATTACAATTGGTAAGCATAAAAGGTGTGGAATTGGGATTTATATAATATAATTGACCGTCACATACAAAAGTCTGATGACCGTCACATACAAATGCAGGAAGTAAAATCCGCAAAATCAGCGTATTTAAAAATTAATACATATTTGACCCCAACTCAGTCTCTTGGTCATGTTGTGAGCATTGAAACAGTATAAAGAATCCATAATAAACATAACATTCTTGTATCTGTGAAGCTGTTTGTTTATTTCTCTAGGCATTGATGTCATTGTCTGATGTCTCGAAACTTTCTTACGACAATCACACACTGACCGTTAGACCATTAAATATGTGGAAATCTGCTTTGACCTTCAGCAGCGGCTAATATTTAATCTCCTGCGGCGTCACACTGCAGTGAGCCTGCCTGAAGATTTTATCTCAAATAATCCAACAATCCACCCGGTATTCATGCATTGACAAATGTTTCGTTACGTACGCTGTTGCGGTTTTTTTAATACGGGACGAAATATTTCCAATTGTTCTGAAACAGTTAAGGTAAAAGCATGTTGATGTATCGTAAGTTCCAATGTGGAATACGCATCTCTCGTCTGGGTCCCATTACAAAATTACACATATTAAAACATGATTAGAATTCAAATGCACGCAAAAATATTGATTGACAGGATATGTGAACGCACACTCTGAACCGTAATACATTTTATATAAGATCTCAATTTGTCACCACTTAGAACGAACGCTGAAAAATTACTTGCTTGACGTCTGCCGCGTCTGGGTTATATGTTCAAAAGAAGCAGACGTTCAGCACGCTTAATATTTGCTACTACAGCGGATTTCGCTTAACAAAGTCACGGATACCAAAATCAGCCTCTTTGTAGAATCAAATATTTTGGCTGGGACGAAATCATTCCCTATTCCTGCTGTATTAAAGTACGTCGCTTAAGAGAATCAAATTGTTCTGCCCGAATAGATTCGCTAATTTGGAGTATACGTACTGCAGTAGTATGAGCCTGGTTGTTTGCTCATATAGCTTTTTGGGCTTTCTTAGGTAAATGTTTTATTGGCTCGAATGTCAATGGGTGATCCATTGACAGTTTGACAGTCAGTATGCAAACGTGGGACAGGACCAGCGCCCGTTACACGCGCCAACAATACCCATACAATGATCTCGCCTTTGGCATGGTGACACGGAAAACATGTATATCAACACGTACACGAAAATATGCCTGTTTGTATAAATTATTTATTGAAACGGGCAATATGCATGAGCTTTGCAAATAGCCGCGTGAGAGCGTGAGACAGGAGTCAATTGCGTGGATCTCACGCCAAATGCGTGAGAATTGATAGCTCTGATTTCACCTATGTGATATCATTGACATAAAGGTCACATCCATATAAATGACAGGATGTGTCTGTGACACTGTGTGCACGCGTGCGGAGTTTTAAAACGCCATAAATTGGAACATGAGAAGGACTTACACAATTTGGGATTTTTAAGAAAATTCAAAAAATTATTTTATTATTTATTTTATTTTATACGAAGGAAATACTGAATAATGGTATAAAACGGTGTATACCAAACAAAACTACATTAGTAACTAAACACACATTTTAATTAGTACGCTTTTTTGGGGGGTGGGGGTGAATGTTTCATGCAGGGAGTGCGTTTTACCGAAATCCTCATCCCGGGTGACTATTTCATATATACTGTAATATACATGTCTGAATATTTGATATCACAACTATCAAACACACGTATCGACATGAATTCCAGGTCAACTGGTTCCGACCAGTTAAATGCAATATCGACCCTACCTCCACTGGTCAGGTAACAATACTCCCTATTTACGTATCGACCATAGGTCACCATTAATTAATCTTACTGACCTCCTATTGACCGATTTATGACGGCTCTACTGAACCTCTCCGGACCGTTAATGAGCTCGCTAGAATAGTTCTGAGCGGAAGAACTGTTTGAAGGTGAGGTACGTCCTACTAATGACTCTATCTGACTGGTCGGCGCACATTACGTTATAAACGTTTGCACAACTCGTGTGCGCACCGCCAATACCGGGGCGTTATTTTCTGGAACTACATGCGCTCTACCAAAACCAACACCGCCGCTACATCAAATACACTTACGTACTACTGAATTCGAGGGATTAATCAGCGTGTGTTCACTGATACGTGTCCACGCTTATCTTGGTACATCGTCTGACCCGACTAATGTGTCGAACTTGCACTTTTCACATGTCGTAATGGCGTTATGGCCCTGCTATTGTATAATTTCTTACTCTTTCTTCCTTCGATCAAGTGACAACATACTGAAGATGAAGGCGGTTTAATGGGCAAACATGAACTATGTGTAATGTACATAGGATCTAGAGTGCATTTTTTCTATAAATAGGTCATTTGGACTTGTGAAAGTACATAGTGAAAAATGGGTCACAGCAAATTATTTTACTCGGACTTACCAGCCTTAATTGTCGCGATTTCCTGCCGCAGTTTGTCGTTCTCGTCTGTTAATTTAGAAGCCAGAAGCTTGACATGGGCCTGTAAAGCGATCACCGAACTTTTCAATAACAGTTCTTCCCTGGGCGTGTAACTGCAGTCACACGCTGGCACATTGAAAGTGTACGAGCAATGAGAGTCTTCTGACCTCGTACTTTGTCCGTCTGCCACACACAAGACGACCAACAATATGCCGACACGTAGAATCGATTTCACCATGTTGTTCTCAAACCAACTTGTTCTTGCAAAAACCGCGACCCTTTATTGTGTGTCACGTCTCCGCAAGTAACGCCGAACAGGCAACCGGGAGATATAAATGTTGTTACCGAAGAAGTAACCAGAGCCTGGCAAAGCGGACTATGAGCGGTCTATATCAGCCGACAGCTGTATTCAATACACCACTCCCTACATAAAAAGCTGTTGTATGGCTGTGAAGCCTGTACAAACACATGTAGGCCCCTACATTAGAAAAGCAATTAAACGTGTAATGTGCAGGAATGTATCATACAATACGACCGACACTGGCATTAGATAGCTGCAAAGTGGTTTATTCGCTGAGGCAAATGTCGCATGGCTGCCCAAGCCGCAGGCGATACAAAACCCTGCGAACATACATACAAATATAAGGATCCATTTGGATGACGGTCGTAAATATTATATAACACAGTAATGTCATATTCCGTAATAAGAACACTCCAGAAATTCCATAGTCACTTAACTGATAGTTACACCTGGAAACTCGCTATGATGAATATAAGTAAACAACAGTTTCACACTACATAGTCCTGTGATCATACATACATATATAAGGATCCATTTGGATGACGGTCTTAAATATTATTATAACATCATAACACATTAATGTCATATCACAAAAATATCATCTCGACCTAACTCGTATTGTGTACTACGAACACTGCAAACATTCCACAGTCACAAAAATACACTTGAAACCTAGCTCTGACGAATATCAGTAAACAATAGTTTCACACTATAAGTACGCCTGCAAACTAATTCTGCTGAATAACAGTAAACAATAGGTTCATGCTGAATTTACCAAATTATCAACTGTGAAGCAGACAAACAACTGTCATTGTTAACTAATACAGAACTGGCGCAGTCACGTGACCTCAAATATCCTTTTGTCAATGTATTATTGTATTAATCAAGCAGAACGTTCAATCCGTCACTTTGAACCCACAAACCATCTCTCCTCAAATTAAGTAACAAACAAACATTATAACAAATGCATTTCTATATCTGTTCTATTCCCATTGGTACAACGTTAACAGGAAGGCAGTCGTCACAATGTTTGTGATATCTACCCCCAGACAGTCATCAAAACAATGCTGTTCTTTTCGTACACAGGCTAAAAGTCTTGCACGTACCACCAACGTGGGTATTCACGAAATTGTTTTCACTGTGGATGTGCAAAGGTTTCGGCCCCTCTATCGACCACCGGTTACATAAATTGCTCTGAGGCATGATGACGTCAGAAACCAAAACAATTTGGGAGCGCGGTGCACTATGGACCTAATCGGGGATTTGACAGAAACACCCCTATTGTATATCAATGGACACAAGAATGGCTGAGTTTGATCAACGAGTACAACGAAAACGTGACCGAAGAATGTTCAGTAAAAAGTCACGGAGATCATTTGTGTAGTTTGGAAAAGCCAGCACTTCTGGCGTTGGATATTCCGGCTTTGTAAACATGGCGAACTACACAGAACTCCTCGACCACGGTTGGCACATCGTTATTCTGAACTACAAGCCTTTCATTGATTGAGTGACATGGTTATGATTATATTTATATCCAACTACGAAAAGACTACACTGCACAAAATAGTTACCGGTACAAGACAGTTAATGAATGTATGTATGCCACAAACATATATGTCAAATGTATGCCACACAACGTAAGCGAATCATAGGATAGTTGCTAACTTGTCATGGGGTGATTGTTATGAATAGCTGCACGCACTTTCAATATTTTCAAATTGTAGGAATTGTGTGCATCACGCGAATTTGACTCCGTTTTCCGACGACAATTGTGATAGCAGAAAGGCCCGTGAAGGGGTCCGTGGACCGACTACTACTCTACCAACGAATATCGATGGTCGTGACATGAGGCCTCAGCACGTAATCCAACGCTTGGGTGTTTTTAGTGTGTTCCTGTCAACCGCTTTCTACGGTAAAATCGCACCCTTGATGCTACTTTAACGAAACAAAACTAACGCCTCTGCCATGGTGTTGTGCGCTAATCCATTTATCGAGACACGGGCTACTGCTCGGGCGAAAACATAAACCCCTGATTACGCTCACAGTGCAGCGCAAGCCCATTTTATTTTAAATTATAACGTCATGATGCAAGATATATATTGCCTAAAGTGATCCATGCATCGGGATACCACCGGACCGTAATGGTCCTAACTGTTACAAATGGATGCTACACAAGAATGCTTAGGATGGCGTAGCCTCGATTTGGGAGATTCCGGTTATTTATCCGAATGACCGAGGACTGACTAGCCTACATCCTTATTCTGCATAACATAACACTTGTTGCACTAAGCTAAAACATATAACGTAATACTTAAGAAAACAATTCGCGAAGCAAAGAGATTACACTATGAACCGATCCCCGATTAGGCCCATGTAGCACCGCGAATACCCTCGTTGGCGGTGCGTGCAAGACATGGCCTGTGTACGAAAAAGACAGCATTGTTTAGATGACTGTCTGGGGGTACATATCACACACATTGTGACGATTGCTTTCCTGTTAACGTTGTACCAATGGGAATGGAACAGAGATAGAAATGTATTTGCTATAATGTTTGTTTGATATTTAATTTGATATTTAACTTCAATAATCAAAAGGGACAAAGACGATATTCAAAGATGGTCTACCAACTGCAACGATTCTTTGTGTTCAATACACATCCACACTTGACCTGTCTTACGACTCGGGACATTACACCTGGAAGCATCAGGCTTTTCAGTTCCACTCGCCATAGCAGACACAGCTGGAAAACTACGATCAACAAACAAGGCTGCACTTGGAAAGCTCCTAGAGGAAGATATTAGAGTTGAAACCCTGCCAACTACAGAACTTAAAATTTGCACCATTATAAATGGACAAGTAATGGCGCAAGCAGCGGGAAAGCCAGCAGGGTCAAATACGTTTGGAGATCTATCTGCTGCATTCAGAGATGCAGTATTCAAAAATTTCTGCGAGAAGTGCACACTGGTAGATGTTGTCTTTGACAGGAACCGGACAGAATCAATCAAATCAGGAACCCGAGCAAAACGAGCAAGTTAAAGCAGACCTATCCGTCTTAAGATTGAGGACAGAGACGTTTCTTTTCTGGTAAATTTTAGACAATTCATCGACATCGCAGGTAACAATAATAATAATCTTACATAATTCCTGAGTGAACAAATGTTGGGGAATTGTGAGTTAGTCAAATCTGGAGACTTTGCTGATGAAACTACAGCAGAATCATCCCACGGATCAGATGCCCATCGCCCCACGAAGAGGCTGATACGCCATTATACTACATGCTACTGCAGCTTGCGAAGCAGGGTTTGAATGTATTATCATCGCGAGTAGAGACACTGATATGTCGATACTTGTGATTCACTTTGTAGCACAACGGAGTTGATAATTATGGATGAGAACAGAAACAGCAAAACAGCAACGCTTCATTGCTGTGCATTAACAGGATGTGATGCTGTCAGTCAGTTGATAACTTTACCCACAGCTGATGGTAGAAGACCGACGTTGAAACCTTTCTGATCCCACCCCACTCCATCCAAAATATCTCCCACATTCCACCCGACGACCACATCGCCGGCAGCTATGCCTCGGCAGTAGCCCTCCACTGAAAAAGTATGAGGTATATGTGCTGTAGTTACCTTCAACAACACTAACATTTCAATGTTTCCAGAATCGCTGCCTATGTCAGCCCCTGTGTATGTTCTGGTGTTTGCCTTGTTGATGCTGAATTTTAAACGCCACGCGGGACCCTTTTCAATAATTTACTCTACTCCCTCCTTTTGCCGTCAGCCACACAAGGCGGAGAGCGATCGTTGCCATCTATCTCTGCCTTCAGCCATTCTTTTAACGTCTATTTCTTATGTTTTTGGGTTTACTTCTCTCTTGCAATGGTTCATTGGAATGTTTCTTTTGGCCGTCTTCTGTTCCTCTTTCCAGATGGTTCCAGTACCACGCTTGTCTTGTTGGCGGTATTCTAAGGACATGGCCAAACTATCTCCATATTCTTTTCAACATTGTTCGCAGCATTTGCAATGAAGTACTTCCTCGTTGGTGATAATTGCATTCCTTCTGATGTTTATAAGTCCGCGCAAGCATCTGATCTGTAAACTTGCTTGTTTCAATTCTAGTTTTTGGTTGTTTTCCAAATTTCAGGGAAATCGACAATAAAAAGTATAACATTGCTGTTGAAAATCCTGATTTTGTTCTTCATATATATATATATATCCTTTGACCTCCAAATGTTTGAGAGTTTTTGAAATGCTCCCCCTGCCTTTCCAAGCCTACTCTTGATGTCAACAGAATGGGCCCCATCTTTTGACATTTCTCTTCATATGTAAGTGCCTTGTCGTTCAATAAAAGTGGCTTTCTCTCACAGTTTTCTCTTCAATATTTTGTTTTCTTCAAATCACATCACATATAAGTAGGTAATAATATGAATGCTTAGCCTCTACCATCAATAACAATGATATTGCTGGTTGCTTCCCTAACAAGAAGTCGTGTTCCACTATTTTCAACAGTTCCAACAGAAATGTCAGATGTTACTGGTACATGCATACAATTCCATTATGATGTGAACCAGTATCCCCGTAACTTACACAATATCAGCAACGAAGCAGATGCAGTCAATAACACTTTGAATTGGTTGAATAGTTATTAAATAATTTAACCTAACATATATTTCAACTTGAAAAACTTGCCTTTCTGAACAAATTGTCTGAGTCACGTTTACAAATAAAATATTTCAACATTTTGTAGGTTACGCTGTGTTCTTCAAATATCTTTATAAAATTAACCTTATTTTTCTTTTTATTAAATCTTTTGCTATATTAAAGATGCCTACCTGTTCAGATTAGTTTTACGGTTACTATAGTCGACTACTATTATCTTATTACTGGGTAGTCCAAATAAAAGCACTTTACACTTCACCATTAGAAGGCATGTTAATTTTAGCACCAACTCAACTACTTTAAAAAGCATTCAGCCATTCCGCAGCAAAAGCTCTATGTTCACATAAGTCCATAACTGTCTATACTCGTTTATACAGCTAAGTAAACTGGGGCAATGTGGAGAGAAACAAACAGGTTTCATTTGCAGCTAAGCGATTCACACAGCGGTCCTCTATCGCAAACACTGTGCAACTACGCGCATCATAAAGGTTTACTTTGAATGGTGTCCCCTTCTGGTGGTCATTCTTTCTTATGACATTTACAGAACAGGGGTTTTGTAATGAAAAATGTGGATGTTGTGAGATCTTAACACTCCAATCACAGTTGACAACACTTTATAAACATAAATCACCTGAATTGTCGAAGCTTTCAAGACGATTAAATTCCCGAAGATAAATTCACACTTTCTATGGAATTCTAGGCTACACATAACCCTGAACTCGAGGAGGGCAAACTGCTGCGTGTATTACCCACCATTTCTTTCTCCTGGAATGATGAACTCGACGTCTGTGTGGCTCCAGTCAAGAACAATCAGGGGTTGGACAGTGGTCACTGCACACTTGGGGAACGACGTAGTGGACACTGTCCACACGAACATGCAACCCTGTTGTGCTGACTTACTTGCTACAAGGGAATGCATTCCTTGATTTAATACATAGGTTAACATAGGCCCTATTAATCCCTACTCAGTTATATAACGTTTTTTTACACAGAGACAGTGCAATATATTTGATGTGAGCTATTTGCTAATGACAATCGACTTTGATGATCAGCATGTAATTATATTAAAACGGAAACATTCCAGTTACTCAGATGACAATAACATTTTACTTTTAAAAATGGGGTTCTTAAAAACACATCGTTGATTGGCCGACCTTGCACGTTTAGCAGCACTTCTCGCATCCTGCCACCATGTGGCCAGTACTACGTCTGAACACCATGTTCAAGCTGCCCTCTCCGGGGCTATGCAACAGAGGAGCAGTGGCAACAGAAAAGCACTAATTAAACGTCTTACCTGTGAAATTACAACTAATCACAACATAATAATTGATGTCATTTAACAACAGATCCACCTCCTGAAACATGAAACTTTAAATTATAAAAAAAAATGTCATCGTCTGTCTAGCTTTAAGTATGACATACAGTTTATAAAAGAGCCTACAACAAATAACCCGTGGCGCCTCTGGTGCATAATATAACATTAACATTAAGGTGAAATCGTGTGATATTGTCGACGGAAGTACAACAGGTAATTTAATATATACTTACGCAATGGCATAATTTCAGAGCAGTCGATTGTAGCGTTCTTTAACTAACATTGTTATTCATTCGAACACCAACTCAACTACTATAAAAAGCATTGAGCCATGCTTCAATTACTGCTTGAAAGCTCTCTGTTCGCATAATTTCACAACTGTCTATTCTCGTTTATACAGCTGAATCAAGTGGGACAATGTGGAGAGAACAAAACTGTTTTCATTTGGCTATAAAACAGTGGTCCGCTATCTCTAACACGGTGCAACTACGCGCAACATAATGGCGTACATTGAATGGTGTCCCCATCTGTTGGTCATTCTTTTTTACGCAATTTACAGAACAGGGGCTACTTAATGTTAACTGTCTTGGTTGTGAGATCCTAAGACTCCCTGCACAGTTGACAACAAAGTTTAGGCACAAAACACTTGAGTTGTCGATGCTATCAAGATGATTATATTCCCGAAGAAATATTCATACTTTCTAAGGAATTCTACGCTACACATAACCCCAAAATTCTAGGAGGGCAAACGGCTGCGTGATATTACCCACGATTCCTTGCTCCTGGGATGATGAACTCGACGTCTGCGTGGCTCCAGTGAAGAATAACCAGGTGCTGGTCAGTGGTCACTGCACACTTGGTAGACCGACGGATACCGACCAGCAGGTCCACCTCCTCATATATGAAACTTGAAATTATAGCAAACATGTCATGATCTATCATGCTGTAAGTGTCACATACACTATATAAAAGAGCTTACCAAAATAACCCGTGGCGCCCCTGGTGCATAATATAACACTAACATAAACGCGAAATCGTGTGATTGTCGACGGAAATACAACACGTAATTTTGCGCGAATATTTTACCATGCGCTGAAACAATTTCGTATCTCTACTAACGCTTTTTCAATCGATGTTGTTCAAATGCCAGATCAACCGATTTTTACGTTCTGATTCTGTTATTCGGGTAACGATTTATGTTAAATATCAGTAATTGTTTTTGTTGGTATGAGGTATTCGTTGCTGAGACAGTACTACTTTAACTATTTGCGTTCTTGTCGTTGTCGTGGAAGAACCATTGGACCAAACATCTAATTTAAGGTACCCAGTTTCGTGTTGTTTTTTCGTCGGCAATCGATCCCGAGATCCACCGTTTATACTTACCCGCCATCTAACGATCAAAACCATGACATATAGATATGGTAGAAACAAGTTGTGCATACTTGAAAAATATGGTGGCGAAAGTTGAAGTCACTGTAAAAGATAACACATAGATTACGAACGGGATCTGGTGGGGATGTATCACCGCCAAACAATTTAAGTGGAAAATGGCTGATGAGCTTATTTCGTTGTTGCTTATATTGTTATTGCCAATAATAATAAGGTCTGTTTTTGAGACAATCACTTTAAGTCGAAAGAGATTCTTGTGCATTTGATTGTGAAAGTGATTTGTAAACATGAGTGTCATCAGCATACAGGTAATGACTGAGATTATGATTAGTAATGAATTGGCTGAGAGATCTAGCGCATCAGCTAAGCAGAACAGGGCCAAGGACGGACCCTTGCGGGACTCCGAATGGAAGGGGTTGTAGGCAAGATAGTGTGCCAGATACGGCAATGCTTTGGTGTCTGTCTGAATGTCTATGGAGGCGTTGTAAAAGGATTGAATGATCAAAAACATCGATAAAACAGCTAAGCTATCTAGTAAGGTGATTGCAGGATATATGCCTATAGTTGAGCCATATAATCATGGCCCATTCGAAGAAGGTTCTGCTAAAAAGGTTATGTAAAGGCAGAGCATATTGTTAGGCTAACATGAGCATACTATGTGGAGGTAATATGAGCAGGCTGCTCATATTGACCGGTTGGGTGCTAAGAATATATATATAAATATATATATATATATATATATATA
>SDWI01001304.1:103068-113618 GCA_009193005.1 Lamellibrachia luymesi
TTATTGCTAACATGTACCAGTTTGTCTTCTACACTGATGTAATTATCCAGACAGACTATTTATTCTGACTGTGCACCCTATGCTGCAGGCATCTTACATTTAATGCGGTGTGCACAGTGGCAATTACGTCGAAATTCACCCTCCAAAATAAATTGGACGAATTGCCCATTTTCAACCTACATAGTAGTTGGGTTTTTTCCACACAAACTTAGAAAGGGTTGCACGCCCCCGTTATTAACCAAATACACCGGGGATTCTTGGGTAATGGAACTGCTTAGGCACACGAAAGCTGTAATTTAGGTGTATGGGCGCTGTTGCGCAAATTGGTTTAAGGGTAATAAATATGGAAATTTAAGATAAATTATATTTATATTATTTTCATAGCAGTAACTATCATTTAAATAATTATCTAATTTAAATAAAACACAGTGGAGTGCCACAATATAATTTAGTTTGTTTCATTTAAATGTATAACCAATGCAGTAAGTACATCAATCTACTATCAATCTTGTTTAAATAATTATGTCATTAAAGTGTTTAAATGCCCAGTGCACAATGGTATTCAGTCTTAAAATCACATTGCTAAGCTAAATAAGGATTATTCAACAGTGCACCAAGCAAGCTGCTTCGTGAACCAGAGCAATTGATTACGTTTTTCAAAAATATAATAATGATAGTTATGATAGAATGATAGTTATGGCGGTTTATATATTGACGTTGTTGCCTTGAAGCGTCGTGAGGAGAATCAACTTCGTTCAACAGTAATTGGCAGGCCTGGGCCGGTGTGGGGTTGTATTTTCCTAGTGTCTCTGTAACATCATCGATTCGTCTCGGTCGCTTCTTGCTTTGTATCAATATGTTTTACTGTTGAATGCTCTTGCAGCTGGATGATTTGTCTGCATCCTACCAAATGGAAAAACCTTTTTTCTATGTGATCAATGTGCACATGCTAAGACGGGAAATAGTCGAGGGAATTGTGCAACGGCAAAGTGTAGACATCAGTGGCGAACTTCTTAGAGGAGAAGACACCACGTGACGATGTGGATGATGCAGTCAAGAACCGGTCATGTTGCAACTATTATTCGCAAGCACACAGGCACGCACACACGCATGCACAGTTATCTCAACCACACGCAACATAACTGCCTGTTCCTGGTGCATTCCTCTAGTGTCCATGCAAAAACGCCAGTGTCGATATAAATTAGTATACCCGTCGCAGAGAACACAAAGCTAACACTGTCACAACCGCTTTAATCATACACAATAAAGCGAATCTACCGCCACGAAACTCAACTGATGTATGCCGAAGTCACGTGTAGTTTAATAATATAATCTTCGCCCCCAGACATACACAACATGTACAGTTAATTTTGTATTAGCATATAATTGATGCAATCTTCGCCATAGTCATAAGTTAGCATAGTTGTTATGTTAACATTTAACAAGTGAGAGCGCCGCTGCACATATTAAATACGGCCGTGGTCATTAACTTGAACACGTCTTCAGATCGCCACAACCCGCTTCTATGTGTTAGGTTACTCACTCACCCACTCACTATATACATCTCTCTCACTGACTGACTGACTGACTGAATGACTGAATGACTGACTGACCGACTCACTGACTGACTGACTCACTCACTCACTCACTCACTCACTTACTCACTCATGATTGATATTTCTGAAATGTGTTCCGTGTGCGGGCAACGAAGACGGATATTTCTGTTGCAAGGATCAAGAAAAAATATCAAATTAGTTTGATGTTGGAGAAAAAATCTCAGTTCGACTGAGAGATGACTGACTTATGACTTCTGTTGTCGATATATTATTTGGGACAACGTTCAATGTATACATATGGAATACATGCTAGCATATCTACGTACACACTTGGTGTGGGCAAACTATCATACGATTCAATATAACAACGATCGATACACGTATTTCATCTGATTTATTCAAGGATGCATCTGGACAATAGGATAGAGCGATCAGCAACGTATAACCGTAAGCTTTGAATGGAAATCAGATTACTTAGAGCAATTATTTGTATATGTTATCTCATGCACATAGTTAAGAAAATAAAGACGACGGAGTTCGATGAGTTCCGGGATGATTTCCGAGTGTCTTAAAGTTGAAAAAGGTATCTACGAAAAAAAACAGTCCCCCGATGACGGGCATGCAACCCTTTTGGCAAACATACGACTAGGTGTTTACAAATTGGTTTTCATTTTGTGAGCGAATATTCTTAGTCGACAAGCACTAGTGAAGCAGGGTTATGTAATATTATGGCTCGGCCAATAAAACTAAGATGATGTGTGTTCAACAAAGTGTTCTTTGTAAACCACTGGCGTGATTGTGGTTGTTAATAGTTATGTATTAATAACGCTAATAGGAGCATACACCCAAAACGCTGTACCAGTTATCCTCGGTTTTCAACGTGCTGCACCGTAGAAGCTACATAATTTAAGTTTTTATTGTTTCCTGATAAACAAAGTGAAATTCGTCACGCACCAGTTGAACTATATGATCGTGAGTCAGTGAAGGGGAAGGCGAAGGTAAAGACAAAGTTATTGGCGGCTAGATGAAGAAGGAAATGAATATTGGTAGAAATGTTGTGTCCAAATCCCTGTGAAATGTGTTTGATATGGGATGAAAACTACAGAAAAACTGCATGAGAACATTTTATTATTTTGATATATCTGACGGTATAGATTAAACTTAATTAGTTGCTACTAAAGTCTAAACAGTTGCGCCACCTTGTGGGTCTCTGAGATACAGGATATGTGAAGTAATTTATGAGTGGCATATATTGCTGAGAAAATTTGAGTTTTAACAACTTTCAATTGTCATTCTTTCTCCCAATCATGTTAACGTTCTGACAAATTTAATTATTAATCATGTTATATAATTAATTGATGAAATGACACTATAATTATTACCATAACCATTATGGTATGAAATTATAAATATATTGTTTATTGTGTAAATTTGAATAATTTATAAAATTTGTTAATGTATTTTTTTCTTTGCAGCAATTTTTCTTTGTTGCCTGGACCACCCTGAACATGCCGAACGAGACCGGAAGAGAGTGTTCAACAATCATATTGGCTGTGGAAGATTTGTGTATTATTTATTATTTGCATCGTTGTTGAAACCTCAGAAATAAAAACAGTCATACTTTTTAATGGATAAAATATATTTCAACCGAAATGGCTGTAGCATAACAGCATCATTTGGAATGCTTTTAATAAAAGTATGATTTCCTTTACGTATATAGGTATTTATGTAGGTATTAAATAAATAAATATTATTTTACCAACTAATTTCTTAAAAATTTGGAACAGTTTTGCTGAAGTGAATACTTGCGATTCAAAACTGTTTGTGGATATGTTTTGCAAAAGTGCAGCTATCTCTAAAATGAAATTCATATTATATTCACTGCATGGGTGGATAGTTACAATACTGAAGCCCTCCGCTTGTGACATGCCCTGTATGAAGAAATATAAGAGAGGTCCATGAGCCTCTCCAGGATGTTCTATTTCTCCTGGAGTTGTCTGGCACAAGTTGAAGGGTCATATCTCTCCCCGGGAGGGACTGGAGCGGAAAATACCAACAGCTACAGTAATATTCTGTCAACGTCCTTTTGGTTTTCTTATTGACATAGGAGAACTGGTTATTCCTTGATGTTTTGTCCGACACTTGTCTAGAATCAGGGCGCACATTGATTTCGAAGTTATTTTAATTCAATATGTACAGTAACCATATACAATGCATGCACAATGCATATTGAACTACGGAACATGTAACTTTAAACATGTTACGCGTAAAAACACATTTAATCACCTTTTTCGAAGCTCGATTTCACATATTTAACCTGCATTGAGCGCCATATTGGTCCATTTATTCGTAAGATGGCGACACTTAAATCGAGGTAAGTATGCAAATTCAAGAATCGAAAAAGGTGATAAAATGTGTTTCTACGCACAACATGTTTAATAATTTACATGTCCCATAGTTCAGCATGCATTGTGCATGGTTACTGTACATATTATGTATTATAATGGCGACATTGAAGTGGGCCCTTAACTCGCAATCAGTGTCGCCATCTTGCGAATAGAAAGTTGCAATATGGCGCTTAGTGAAGGTTAAATAATATGCGAAATCGAGCTTCGAAAAAGGTGATTAATGAAAAAGGTGATTAATATGGTCTTACGCACAACATGTTTAATTATTTAAATGATCCCTAGTTCAGTATGCATTATGCATGGTTACTGTACAAACCGCATATTAATAACGGCGAAATCGAAGTGGGCCCGGATTCTAGACAAGTACCGTTTTTCCTTTTCAGGTTTCAATTCAACTAAATTGAATCCTTTAATTCAGACATAAATACACATATAATGATACATACAGTATGATTACAAGGTCATTATGTGCGTAAAGCGACTTTACCCACATCAGACTGTTGCAATCATAATTTTTGTTTACCAAACCCGGACATTTTGGTTATAAAGCAATTGTTTGTTTTTAAAATGACTTTTATGGACTTGCAAAAAAATGCTACCAAAATCAACTCTGGGGAACATCGATTTCTCCTACAAATAATATACGCACCCTGCCTATTGAATATAATCCGATTTTATTTTATTGGCTTTCCATACATATATGCAAACCCATTTGCACGCACAGCATGTAGCACTGGCCGGCAAGCTAATGGAATAGTATAATTGTGTTGATGTGTGTTAACACGTAATTTTCCTATACTCTCTATACTTAATATTAATTCGGTATACTTAATGTAATATACCGATGTTACAAACGTCTGAAGATATTATTTCGCAAGGGATCGATATTTTAAATCATTAATAGCTATTTTTCTCGATTGCAAATTGTTAGAAAAAACATTTTCCTCTTGTGATCATTAGGAATAGTTGAGCGTTTAGCAAATTAGACTTTATCGTGTATGCAAGGTATGGAAGGCCAATCACGACATTGTTCACTAGTTTACTGCCAACGCCTAATGATAATGCTTTCTTTATTTGTCATTGAGAAATCCATAGTTAGTAAGAGACGGTGTTAAAATTGAACCCTCTGTGTGCATAAAAATAGATATTAAAGTAATTAAACTGTTAACGAAAACATAATGGATATAGTGCAAATAAAGATATTATAAAGAATACCCAGATAAAAGTGAAACACTTTTTCAGGAACCGGTCGCTAATGTCGACCAATGTGTCATATGTCAAGAAGACGGTGGTGGCTTGATTAGAACACTTGGACAGAAAGGTAAAGACTTACTGATGGCGGTATTTAAACTACGTGGTGACGGGTTAATTGAATGGTTCAATAATGCAAGTGGTGGTAATGATCATTATGTCCATGTAGGAAAACCTACACTGCCACAAAAATATTAACAAAGCACTGTCAACAAACCAGGTTGTAGCCTCATTTGAATGTATCCCAACTCATACATCTTCAAAATGTTTTGACTGCTTGACATGTGCTTCGGAACTTGATCACCAATATGCATATCGTCACATGTCGATGTAGTGGGATCTGCATCGTCGAAATTGTTGTGAGAGACAAGACGTCCATTATCCAGTACACTTTAATGAGTGCATGTAAGAAGCGAAATGACCCAGTAGCTATTGATGTAAGGACATACACTGCAAGATATCAGAACAACATTTTCTCGTTCCTTCCCCCTGGTATTCCAGCACACGCAACAAAACACATCAAACTTCGTTTTACTGCACACTTTGGATCTGACAGCACAATTACGGATGTCCAAGAGAAGACAAATATTATAATCCTAACCAGGAGTGCAGCAACACTCTTGCATGACTCCTATCAAGTACACATATCTCGGGGGGGGGGGTTACACGTAGATGAAAACTGTTGGACTCTCGATAAGCCAATGTCCTCTTTACATCTGTGCATTTGACTTGGATGGCAAATCTTGTTAAATCTTGTTAAAAGTTATAGATGATGATAATGGCGAAACTGAGACAAATTTGTTGGGGAAAGCTGCTCGGGCCGTAAAGGATAACATTCACACTCTGGATCAGCCCTTCGATATCTACCCTTCCCATGAAGATGTCATCATTGACAAATTTGAGTCGCAGATGCCTGAAGAACATGTTTAACATTAGTACATCAAACGAAAAGCGCAGTCTAATGCTAATCGCAATTAGCCATGTTATAGTTGGAACTGTTTCACACCAGTCTTACATAACGCCCTCGCTTTTATATGTCGGCCTTTACATTCACCAGACAACTATATCGAAGGTCTTGTTAAATGAACTGTCGCCATTGGACTTCAGTGTTACATATGAACAAGTAATAGCTTTCGAGAAGTCAGCTGTCTTGAGCGGATCAATCGACGACTTAGCTCCAGGACTAGTGCAGACTGACGACGGTGGCGGATTCTGTCGGTGGGTGGCAGACAATTTTGATTTTGAAACAGTTACAAATATGATGAGCATATGCAAATATAGGTCGGAACAAGACAATTTGGCCGAAATTCCTCAAATCATGGATTGGGTAAAAAGCAAGGTTCCCCAGGGTTGATTTTGGTTATAATTTTTTGGGGCATTCTGTGCACCCACTCCGTCATAACTAAATTGCTTTACAGCCAAAATTTACGGTTCATTGCTGATTTCTACTGGATTAATAGGCAACGGTCGACCGAATCGAGCCGTGCAATGCTATTTCTTCAGCGACCTCTTGTTTCATTCCGACGAACAAAAGTGGCTCTTCGGTGAGTGGCGGCCAATTAGTGAAGTAACAACATGTCCGCACCTGCTTTCATTGAAAACTTGAAATCATGATTATCTTGGTGATGAAATTATTAGATTATGACATATAGCATGCAGGGACAAATGTGATTGTGTTTGACATAATTAACACACAATGATAAAATATATATCACGTTGAAGTTCTTTCGATGGTACATCTGATGAACCAAACACAAATATGCCAAATACAACTTTTGATCGATTCTAACAGCAAGGGATAGGATAGGCATATAACCTTTAGAAAGCCATGAACTGGTTTTGTGATTGTGATTTACATCATAAATGTGTATATATTTCTTCACTCGTGTGTTTCTGACAAGTTGGATATCTGACACAACAGTCACGTTGTGGGACATAGGCATGCCGCAAGGACAACACTATCAGGTAGGTCGTCATGCCTTAATCACACCTAGGGGAACATCTAAGAACAGGTTTGACACAAAGCAAAGTTGGTGTCATGGGGGCTTAGCGCCGAACATCGATATATTTTCCCAAACCCTTGTTTATATTCTAGTCCATGTTCACAAGGGAGCTCACTTTGAGCACACGTTGGCAGTTTGGAATTAAGATGGGAAATAGGTATGTATAAACGGTGGATCTCGGGATCGATTGTCGACCGAAATACAACACGTAATTGGGTACTTTAAATTAGATGTTTGGTCCAATGGTGTTTCCACAACAACGAAAAGAACGCAACTATTTAAAGAAATGTGCTCTCAGCGACGAATACCTCATGCCAACCAAAACGGTTACTGATATTTAACAGAAATCGTTACCCGAATAAAAATGTTAGCACCAGAACGTAAAAATCGGCTGATCTGGCATTTGAACAACTTCGAATGCCAGAGCATCAGAACGTAAAAATCGGCTGATCTGGCATTTGAACAACTTCGAATGCCAGAGCATCAGAACGTAAAAATCGGCTGATCCGGCATCTGAACAACTTCGAATGCGATTGCGTTGGTAGAGATACGAGACTGTTTCAGGGCATGGCAAAATTTTCGCACAAAATTACGTGTTGAACTTCCTCCGACTTCGTCCTTTCTCTCACACGATTTCACCTTAATGTTAGTGTTATATTATGCACCAGAGGCGCCACGGGTTATTTCGGGTAGGCTCTTTTATATCTTGTGCCTGTGACACTTCCAGCATGACAGATGATGACATGTTTGCTATAATTTAAAGTTTCACGCATGAGGAGGTGGACCTACTGTTAAATGACACCAATTATTGTGCAGGGAGTTTTGAGATCTCACAACGAAGACATTTAACATTATCGAGCCCCTGTTCTGTAAATTTCGTAAGAAAGACTGACCACCAGATGGGGACACCATTCAAAGTAAGCCATTATGTTGCGCGTAGTTGCACAGTGTTAGGGATAGAGGACCGCTGTTTGAATATTTTAGCGCCAAATTAAAACAGTTTTGTTATCTCTACATTCCCCGGTTCAATCAGCTGTAAAAACGAGTATAGTCAGTTGTGGAATTATGTGAACAGATAATTGTCATGCAGTAATTACAGCATAGCTGAATTCTTTTTAAATTAGTTGAGTTGGTGTTCGATTGAATAACAATTTTAGCATCAGAACACAAAAATCGGCTTATCTGACATTGGAACAACTTCGAATGCGATTGCGTTGGTGTAGAAACGCGAATGTTTCAGCGCATGGCAAAATATTCGCGCAAAATTACGTGTTGTACTTCCGTGGACAATCTCACACGATTTCACCTTAATGTTAGTGTTATATTATGCACCAGAAGCGCCACGGGTTATTTCGGGTAGGCTATTTTATGGACTGTATGTGATATTTACAGCATGACAGGCGATGACATTTTTGCTATAATTTAAAGTTTCATGTATGAGGAGGTGGACTTCCAATTAATTGACATCAATTATCATGCTGTGACTAGTTGTAATTTCAGTGCTAAGAAATTAATTATGAATCATTTTCTTTCTTTCGTCACAGCCAGCTCCTCCTGTGGCATAGCCCCGGAGAGGGCATCTTGAACATGGTGATCAGTCGTTGTACTGGCCACCTGGTGGCAAGATGTGAGGAGGAACATCAGCCAATCAACGATGTGTTTTAACGAACCCCACTTTTATAAATTGTTATTGTCACCTGGATTATACGAATATTTCGGTTTAAATATAATTACATGCTAAATATCAAGGTCAATGTTCATCAGCAAATAGCTCACCTAAAATGTGTTGCATTTTATCTGTGTAAAAAGCATTATGTAATTGAGGAGGGATTAATAGGGCCTAACTTCAGTCTATGTAGTAAATCAAGCAATGTATTCCTTTGCAGCAAGGAAGGCAGAACACCAAGGTTGCATATTCGTGTGGACAGTGTCCACTACGTTGGTCAGTAACCGTCGGTCCACCCAGTGTGCACTGACCATTGTCCAACCCCTGATTGTTCTTGACTGGAGTCACACAGACGTCGTGTTCATCATCATCCCAGGGGCAAGGAATACTGGGTAATATGACGCAGCGGTTTGTACTCCTCGAGGTCAGGGTTATGTATAGCCTAGAATTCCTTAGAAAGTGTGCATTTTTCTTCGGGAATTTGATCATATTGAATGCTTCGACAATTCAGGTGTTTTTCATTTAAAATGTGTTTCAACTGTGCAACGAGTTTTAAGATCTCACAACCAAGATATTTTACATTACAGAGCCCCTCTTCTGAAAATTTCGTAAGAAATAATGACCACCAGATGGTGACACTATTCCAAGTAAATCATTATGTTGCGCGTAGTTGCACAGTGTTAGGGATGACCGCTGTTTGAATCTATTAGCGCCAAATGAACACATGTTTGTTCTCTCAACATTGCCCCAGTTCAATCAGCTGTATAAGAAACATATTATGCGAGAGCTACGTGAATCAATACGACAGAAGTCATGTCGTAGTCTTGCTTCTTGGCTGTATTGTTCTTGCGATGATTTCCAGGTTTCATGTGTTGCTCCCGACTACCGGGGGGTGGGGGGTGGGGGGCGCAACATGTTATTTCCAATGGATCCATACCACGATTGTGCACGCCACTCGATATCCGCTAACCGTGCACATATTATACTAATGTTTACCCGTTCCATCATCTGGTTGTGCAGTCTATGTCAGCATCAATAACTTCGAGTCATTTTAATTATTCATACACATTGAACTAACTTATGTTAAAGTCAGTGCACATTGTTGAATAATAATAATAATATATCCAATAAAAACAAGCAATGATATTAAATGTATTACTTCGAAAGCAAATCAACTCTTTGGATTAATCAAATGTTGCTTTGAATGCAGAACGGACACGAAAACATATAGGAACTCGTGCGACATAGGCAAGCGAGGAACCCACCCGACATATTATGTAAGCGAGGAACGCATTCGACTTCAGCAAGCGAGGAATCCAGTCGATATGAGCAAGGGTGGAACTATTTCGACATATGCAAGCAGCAAAGAACGCATTCGACATTAGCAACCGAGGAACCCACTCGACCAAAAAGAAGCGAGCAACCCATATGACATAGGCATGCTGAGGCATTAATGCGCGTAACACATTTTCACAAACGGCGTCTTCGAGTAAAGTGGACGCTAGTTATGGACGATGTCCCATATCCGTCATTAATGACGTAGGGGCCTACATACGATAAATAAAAGTGTCAATTATAAAAAAAGAATTACGATAGTAAACGTTGATGGTAAATGTATTTAAATCAGCCCCGTTTATTATGGCAGTGTTTATCAATGATGCTTAAT